>JAPKLW010000358.1:0-39013 GCA_026898455.1 Plectranthus barbatus
ATTCATCATAAGGTTCGCTCGCCTTAGATGTTTGGGCTCTCTCACCCTTTTTAATTCATAGGTGGATTTGCAAGGTTAGCACAAGCAACCATTAGATATGGTTTCATATCTCTCAGTTAAGCACTCTGTTGATGGGAATCAACCAGAGGAACAGTTGTAGGACATAAAACAAGCATAGCAGTTTCATTTTAAGAATAAAACCATTTCACACAATTTGAAAAGTAAGAGCACGTATTAGAGTTTTTACTGAAATAGTTTCCCACCTCGTTCTCGGCTTTAGGCTAGATGTCTTTAGCTAGAATGAGCTCACTCGATCCTTGCTTTCAATTTCCTACAATCAAGGGTTTTCGAGTCAGAACGATATATCTGGAATAATATACCTTAATCGTAAGTAAACGGGACTCGAAAGAACTAGGATGGAATGACAAATCGTGAAACTTGAGCCTCTGTGTCGACCAACATGAATCTGTGTCGGTCGACACAGACCTGGTCGACTCAGGTTCAAATCGATCGACACCACTCGGTCGACATAATGGATGTCGACCTTCCCTGTCGATCGACATGATCTCCGTCGATCGATAGGTGTGGTTCGATATCCTCCTCTTGCCGAACTCCCTGTTGATCGACACACCTTCTGTCGATCGACAGGATCGACTCGACCTCACCCCCTTCGACCAACATCCCTGTCGATCGACACACCTCCTGTCGATCGACAGGATCGACTCGACTCCCCCCTTCAATTGACCCCTCTGTCGATTGACACACCGCGTGTCGACCGACAGAGGTCGTCTCCCTCACGGGTTTGCCGGAACTGAACCTGTAACTCGCAAAATCTCGCGATTTCGTTGGCCGATGATACATGCAAATACTTATTCGAGCTCCCCTATCCTCAAGGAACAAGAATCTACCCTTAAAACATGGAAGTAAGACGAAAACGAGGACAAAATTCTACCTCGCCGGAGTTCCTCCGTTCGCGGCGGCGGTGGTGACTTTCCGGCGTCCAAATGGGGCGTTTTTGGTGTGCGAAGACTCCCTACAATCTCAGGATTACGAATCCACAATCAGATCTTCGGAATTCGGCCGGAATAACAAGTTATTCAAAAATCGAAACTTAAAAACTCACCCCAACTTCAACCTCCGATAACTCACTCGTTACTCGTCCTCTCGGAGCCCACGAGTAGTCAAATTGAAGCTCGAAGCGAGAGCTATCAGATGGCGGTGGCGGCTTGCCGGTCGGTCGCTGGAGGTGGCCGGAAATCGCGTCCGAACAGGTCTGACAGGTTTGAAAAGTGGGGAGTCTCTCTCTCTCTCTAACTTTCTCACTCTAGGATTATAGTATAAGGTGGAAAAATGTTATAACATAAGGTTTGAGCTATTTATACTTCTCATGAATTATGTACATAACTCATAATTTCCAACCTTAACATATACATAATTCTATGTATAAGATTATGAAATTGAATTCATTTTCCAATAATTTTCCAATTCCAACAATTTCTCATAACATAACCTTTCAAGATTAATATAATCAAATCAAATATTTCTCTTCCTTCAAAAATTTCCAACTCAATCTCATAATTTAGCTTCAATACAATAATAAGCTTTCCCAAACAAATAATTTCATATGCTTTTCGAAACTAGAAAATCCCTTTTTACATCCGGAAAAACTATACAGGGTTAATAATAACACGGGTGTTACAACGTTTTAGCATTTTCATTTACTCTATTTTATTAATTATTTCATTCGATAATTTTTATAATGTAGTTTCTTATTATTTTGAATTTTTAATAAAATCAACATTTAAAATAATAAAATCACAAAATAAGATTGCTATTTCACTTCAATTTATAAGCTGCCACATTATATTTTAATTTAATACATTTTAATAAATTATTTTATTTCATTTTTTAATTTATTTAGATATTTTATTTAAATTGATTTCAATCAAAGTATATTTACATTCTTACTATGTAGCAATTGAAATGATGTGATTATAAAAGCAACATTAAGCTATTTATGATTTTTATTCATTTCTAATATTTCCAACGCTTTAATATATTCAAACTCGATGAATTGCATTATAATTTAATAAATAAATTCTTATGCGGGTTAATATTTTAATGACTACATCTGATATTTTTTATTCTCTTTAGGAGACTCATTCCATTGGTTTAATTGTCTTACGGATAAAAAAGTTACATAAAAACTTAAAAAATGAAAGAAAACGACTGAAGAAAAGATATTATACATAACAAAAGTTATGCTTCATAATAAAAAGGAAATGAAATAAGATGAAACATGCAATACAATTTACAATTGGTGTGTTGATCTACTATAAGATGAAAATATGCACTCCTTTGTTTCTGTCCCATACATAGTACTTGATTATTTACTTGAATCTCACTTTGAAGCTAAATAATATGAGCTACAATAATTATAAAAGAAAAGATGACTAAACAAAACAAAGCAAAGAAAATAATTTAATATGAAATAGAGAACTAATGAAATTGTTAATAAAAGACTCATATTTATAGTGAAAATATAATAATAGAAGGTCCAAAATTTAATTATATTATGCCATGATTTAAGGATTGTGTTTGATTTAAATACCAATTGTTATGGAATATTAATTAGCAAATCAATTTTGATTTTCTTGTATTTCAAAAGAAAGAATATATCATAATTAAATTTGTTCTGATTGTTTGCCATATTCATTCGGTAATTTTCATAATACAATTTATTATACATGATTTTTAATATGTTTAAAAATATCATGATTAATTCTTATGAATTTCTTGTCAGTTTTATTCCATTATTTCATTTGTTACCGTACTATACTTTTTATATTACTTTCATATTAGTTTTAGATCTTTTTAGGCGAAAAAATGCACTTAGTTTTAGGGATAGTATAAACACACACTTATAATAAGAAATAATTAAAAATTATTGGCAAATATAATTATAAAGATGTATTAGAATATAATTTACTTTAAAATAATAAAAGGAATTATTTAATTAAAAAATCCAAAGATTTATGCAGGAAATTATTTGTACAGAAATATCATTTCCTTAAATAATAAATAACCTTCTAATTAATTTTTACTTTAATTTGATACATATTTAATTGGATATTATTAAATAGAAAAAATGATTTCCCATATATAATAATAGAATGTTTTCAAACAAAATTAATGAAGTAAGAGTTCAATTAATAAATAATTAATACAATTAAATATTTCCATATATTGTCTCCGGTATTGTTTTAATATATATATATAGATATCGACATATATTTAGAGTAATTAATTTGTAAATTTTGTTTTATAAGCCTAAATATTAGTTTTCAATTTAAACAATATTTACACATTATTTCATTTTTCTTATTTAAATTGGGATACACTATTTTAAATTGGTCGGGGTGTCTCGACACGTCTCAAATATATAACCAATAGATCATAAGCAAAGCGATTAACAACTTGTGCTCATAGATCAAAACTTATATATTATTTTCTTGATATGATGAGTTTCTCTCTTAAATTCATAATTTTTAATGCTAAATAATTTTTATTGTGTCGAATACTTTCAATATTTTATTATTGAAAATTTTTAAATTTTCAAGCTTTTACTTATCTTTCCCTCCCCTTATTCAAAATGACCTTTTATAACTGATATATCATAATAATTAGTTATTTAACTATGCAATGGTGTATGCTTCATAAATATTAAACTTAGATATCAAATTGCTGGACGTGCAATTTGACTTACTACTCTCACATTTGTTAAAAATTTGTATACTCAATCTCAAACTCTCTCCTCAACTCTTTAATGTCTTTAATCGGACCAGGATATCAAATTATGGTATTGAATCTTGTATTCCATTAATAACAATTATACTGAATTGAGGTCACGCTATGAGTAACATGTGTATCTCATATGCGCACTTCACTGTTAACTTTCGGCTGACAGAAAACTCTTCCTTTTAATTAAACAACATTTGATGTAAGCTTTATTCACTTCATGTTGACAATGTTACCCAAGGGGTCTGATCAATCTTCAAGAAGGTGCATAATATTTTTAATAACTACTCATTTATATTTTTTTTTACCCAATAGTCCGAAATCCGAATATTTTTTTCTCATATCATTTATTTTCAATATTGTTTGCAAAAATATAAATTATTCAAGAAGTAGATTAGTAGATATATGAATAATAAGTATTTATATATACTAAGAGTTTTATATTTCTTACACAATTCAATTATAAAAACAAACATAAAAATAAACTGTTGGCGTAATAATTGTTAGAGTAAAAGTTCATTTATATCATAGATTATTCGCATTTGTCAAATTTAAAATGAAATCAGAATGTGTAATAATTATCACCCTAATAAGCATTTGTAATAAGATATTTTAAACAATCATTCTATATTATATCTGACGATCTAAATATAATTGAATTCAAAATATATCTATAATGGCAAACTTATTAATTTTGAGATATTATGAACCAAATCAAGTATAATATCGTCATCGATATCTCATACTACCTTCGTCCTTTATTATTAGTTCCATATTGAAATGGTACAAAAATTAATATATGTGAGTATAGTGAAATTAATAATTTATTGGTGAATGTGAAAAAAGTTACCATTTTAGGAAATGAGAATAATAAATAGGACAATCCAAAACAGTAGGTGAGACTAATAAAATAGGACAGATGAAGTATTATTTATGAATAATCTAACAATTGAGATTATAAATATCATGGATGATAATTTTAAATAATATTCTTGATTAATTACCCAAAATAATGTTTCGAATTTCAAATCCGAATACTAATAAGTGAGAAATTAATGCAATGCCATAAATAATAATTTAGTTAAAATGATTTTTGTATGGAAATAATTGATATTTATGTTTAATTTTTTATCTGATTTATGGAAACTCCATATATATGTTCGTTCATCAAATCTTATACTAAAAATATAAAAAAAAAACACAACACCTATTATTTTATATTAAATTTTAATATAATGGCCTAAATGTATATTATGTATTGAAAATGAATCTCCAGACTAAGAAATATGTATATATTAAAAAAATAGTTTTTTAAAATTATTAATTTGTGAAAATTTCGAAGGGTAGAATTAGTTAAATATGATCATTGACAAAAAAATACGAAAAGATTGCTCATATCTATTATACTATATTTATACATTTATCTAATTAAATAAAATAGTCTCCAATTAAATATTTTTAAAAAATGAACATATAAATCTTTGATATGCATATCTATGTATATATAGAGAAATATAAACATAATATTAATTGTGAATATATAATTATTTCCTTAATTGTGCAAAAATAATTAATTACATTATGATTGATAAATCAAATCATAATATTATTTATTTCTAAAAGTATCATAATATACTTTTAAGGTATTTTGTTTGTGATAATAAAATGTTTAAATTATTAATTAATGATGTAACGCCCCCAACTGACCTTCCCAATTTGGGCCACGTTACATTGATGTTTCAGGTTTTACCAAACACATTTCAAGAATTTAAAACAGAAAACTTCATTTAAATTGAAGAGATAATTAACAGTTTAAGTTATACTTCGAGTCAAACTAATATTAGAATTCAAAAGATGAAAACATTCAAGGGAAGGAAATTTTCAGAGCGCGGTGCAGCGGTATGTGTAGCTTGATGGTGACATGTATGTGAAGATACATGTCACAGGATCTATTTAACTTCCAAAAACACCTTCACTTCATCAGCTTACACCCCGCAACTCCCACCCTTGCTGCTTAACCTGCACGTTTTAGAAATAACGCGAGGGGCTGAGTACTTTCGTACCCAATGAGAAACATGCCCGAAAACATACTGTTATATATGAAACATTGCTATGCAACTCACACAGATAGACGTGGAGTTTTGTTGAAAAGAACCACGCTATCCAAAATATTTTGTTTTCACGCGCGTGCTAATTACATGATATTATATTCTTTACAGTGTTGTAACTGGAAGTTGGCCGACTTCCAAGTTACGATGATCAGTCAGGAATGTAAATACACTCAACCTACTGTCATCTAAGTGCACTAGTCTCAGCAATCCTTTTTGAGACCCGATCGTTTATTATTATCATTCACCACCACTTTAACCAAATACAACAATTTCCACCTTATGTCTGCCAATTCCCAATAATATGGAGTCGCTACTCCATACTACTAATTGAGTTCTAGCGCAGTTATGAGAACCTGGTTCTAAACTCATTAGTTATTCTCTCTTATCGTTGGGAAACGACAGAGGACATATATAATAGCACAAAACATGCATAGCAGTTTCAGTTTAAAAACAAATAGTTTGTAACACATTTAGAAGATGAAAACACGCATTTTGTTTATATTAAAAATAGTTTCCCACCTCGTTATCGGCTTTCAGTTTAGATGTCTCTTGCTAATATGAGCTCAATCAATCCTTGCTTTCAGATTCCTACAATCAAATAGGGTTCTCGAGTCAGTACGATATATCTAGGACAATATATCTTAATCGTAAACAAACGGAACTCAGAAGGAGTTAAGATTGGATAAGAAACGTAGGAAGAACTATTGGGTACACCTCTGTGTCGACCGACAGGGGTCTGTGTCGGTCGACACAGCCCTGAGTCGACATAGGTAACCTGAGTCGACACAACTCTGTCGACTGACTTGTGTCTAGGGGTGATCATGAGTCAAGCCTACTCGCGAGCTACTCGAGATCGACTCGAAGAAAACTCGAATTCGACTCGACACTAACCGAGTCGAGCTCGAGCTCGAGCCACTCGAGTAGTTGTCGATCTCGAGCTCGAGCTCAATAATATAAGGCTCGATAGGCTCGCGAGCCTAATCGAGCTTGTGTACTTATTTCCAAATTTACCCTTACTACTATGCTTATTTACACTCTACCCCACATTATAAATTGAAAAACACATCTAATTTTTTTAATTTTCCCTAGTCACTTCTCTCTTCAGCGGCGCATATTTCCCCATTCTTTTATTCTTTCTTCTTCTCCACACACAAGAACGACATAACCATTACAATTTCTAGCTTCGTTTACCTGTTCAACGACGCATCATCTCTCCATTTATCTACTTCTCCATTCTTTTGTTCTTTTTTTCTTCTCCTTGCAGAAGGACAATATCACCATTTAGATTTGCAGGCGTCACTGATGGACTTTTTGGGTGTTCTTGTTTATTTATATTGTACTATTATAATGAATCTAAATTGCTGAATATTTTCGAATATTTTGCAAATTTTTGTTCACGGTGAATTTATGTATTTAAGATTTATTCATGGAGAATCTATTGGTTGGATTTTTAATTTTATTAGAAAATAATATAAATATATAAATTCGAGTCGAGCTCGAGCCGAGCTCGAGTTTAAGAATATGGTACCGAGCTCGAGCTCGATCTTAGAAAATAAAGCTCGCTCGAGCCGAGCTCGAGCTTCAAGCTTTTGAGTCGAGCTCGAGCTCGAGCTTGGTCATGCTCGGCTCGACTCGGCTAGTGATCACCCCTACTTGTGTTGATCGACACACATCGTTCGACATATCAATTTCGACCCACTGTGTCGATTATCTTGTGTCGATCGACACACCTTGTGTCGATCGACACAAGTGTGTCGTTACTCTTATCGATTCGCCTTCATGTCGATCGACATGATTTGTGTTGATCGATACGCGCGATCGACATCCTTCCTTCGGCCTAGTCCTGTGTCGGTCGACACACTCCTGTGTCGATCGACACAGGTCACCTTCTTCGCGAGTTCACTGGAGCTGCACTTGCAACTCGCCGTATCTCACGATTTCTCCGGCCGATTACACATGCAAATACATATTCTGACTCCCTAGACTGTAAGGAACACAAATATGGCCATAAAACACGAATATACGTCGGAAAATGGGGACATGAATTTACCTCGTCGGAGTTCCTCCACACACGGCGGCGCTGCATTTTTCCGGCGTCCAAATTGAGTTTTCTCAACGTCTGAACGCTCTCTACACAATGGAGATCACGATTCTAAGGTTAAAATGCCTGAATTCGGCCGGTAGAACGAAATTTAAATCAAAGAAAACTCGAAATCGCACCACACACCCACCTCAACTTCTCTCTTCGATAACTTTCCCGTTCCTCGTTCTCTCGGAGCCCACGAGTACTCAAATTGAAGCTGGGAATGAGAGCTTTCCAACGGTGGTGGTGGCTTGCCGAATGGTCGTCGGAGTTGGCCGGAAATCTTGCCGGAAAGTCGCTGACGGGGTTAGGGGTTTGGAAGGGTTCTCAACTCTCTCTCTCTAATTTATAACATAAAGTAGAAAAATGTTATAAGGTATGATTTCTCCTATTTATACTCTTGTATAATATATAATTTCTCCACATTATTTCTATCATAAATCATATCTTATGAATTATTTCATTTCATACCATAACATATTTCTATGATAATCCATGCAATTTAATAATTTCACTCACAACTGGTTGAGATAACTAAATCCTTGCTTAATTTCATAAAATAATACTCTAATCTGGGAATAATCCACTTTATTTAAATCCGAAAAAAAATTATACAAGGTTAAATATTACACGGAGTATTACATCCCCTCACCCTTATAAAATTTTCATCCCGAAAATTTACATAGTCTCAAAAAGCTCGGGATATCTCTCCTTCATCTTGTCCTCTAACTCCCATGTTGCTTCTTCACGCCCATGATGGCTCCAAAGCACTTTAACCAACGGAATAGACTTATTTCGGAGTTCTTACATCTTTCGATCTAGTATAGCCTCCGGTTGCTCTTCATATCGTAGGTCTGGGCTCAAAATTACTTCGTCTTGGTGAATCACATGTCTCGGATCATAAACATACTTCCTCAATTGAGACACTTGAAACACGTTGTGAATATTGCCCATACTCGGGGGTAATGCTAATCTATACGCCACTTGACCAATGCGTTCTAGTATCTCATATGGTCCCACACAGCGCGGTCTCAACTTCCCTTTTACCCCGAAGCGCACTATTCCCTTGGAGGGTGAAACCTTGAGGAAAACTTTATCCCCAACTTCAAAACATAACTCTGTCCTCCTAGAGTCGGCATAAGACTTCTGCCTACTCTGCGCTTCTCTGATTTGCCGGACTATCTCAATCATCTCACTTATTGCGTCCGGTCCTACAATCTTTCGTTCTCCTACCTCGTCCCAATACAGAGGTGAACGACACTTCTTTCCATACAACGCCTCATAAGGAGCCATTCCGATTGTTGCCTGATAACTATTGTTATAAGTAAACTCAATCAAAGGCAAAATTGGCTCCCAATTACTTCCTCGGTCTAACACCACTGTTCTCAGCATACCCTCGAGAGTTTGAATGGTCCTCTCAGACTGGCCATCCGATTGAGGATGAAATGCTGTGCTAAAATTCAGGCGAGTCCCCAACTCTTGTTGCAAACTCATCCAAAATCGAGATGTAAACTTCGAATCTCTGTCAAACGTTATAGATTTTGGCACTCCGTGCAGTCTGACTATCTCTCGGACATATACCTGTGCTAGCTTATCTGACCCGTAATTTACCTTAATCGGTAAAAAGTGAGCACTCTTCGTTAGACGGTCCACTACAACCCATATCACCGTATTTCCCTTTTGTGACTTTGGTAACCCTGTTACAAAGTCCATGGTGATATGTTCCCACTTCCACTCAGGAATGTCTAACGGTTGCAACTTTCTATACGACCGTTGATGTAACGCCTTAACTTGCTGACATATCAAACATCTCTCCACATATAAGGTGATAAGCTCATTATTTTACTCGCTTATCTATATTATTTTCTACTATTTTATGTAGTTTTATTGAGTTTATATATATATTCTATGCATGAGTCTATATTAGGTGGTATTATGCGCATTTTGGTGTTTTTGCAGGGTTTTAGGCCTAAGTTCACGAGAAATCCGTTCCGGAAGCAGTGACGTGTAAGAGTAGCAGTGAAGAGTTCTTCCACAAGAGGAATTCGAGCTATTGGCACATGGCAATGGATGATGCTTTGAGTTAGCTTTCCAACGCAACTGGAATCGGGTCAATCGGAGTTCGGGAGAGAAAGTTATGGCCAAAACCGTGAGACCGCGCAGAAGGGGCGAGAAGCTGCGTCGACAGACGCCAATCAGCATCGATCGATGCCGACCAATAAGCCACGTCGATCGATGTGGATCAGCCACGATCGACGCGAGGCTGTCTGCTGGAGCGGAAATTCGAGGAAAAATGGATTTATTCATATCTTTAGCCCTAGATTTGATAGGATACATATCCACCCCTATAAATAGCCTACTAAATTCGATTTTTCAGTACCAATCATCATATTTTCATTCTACAATTTAGTTTTTAGAGTTTGGAGACTTGGGAAACATGAAACCCTTTTATTTTCTTGTCAGTTCTTTATGTTTATGCAATTTAATATGTTTTCTTTTGGATTTCTATCTGCGATGAGTGGCTAGAAACCCTAGCGGGTTCTAGGGGTTGATATTATTATGGATGCATGTTAGGATTAATTAATTAGGTTCATGATTCCTGTGTTTATTCTATAATTCTAGATTAATTCAAGGACCGAGAGGTGACGATTAATTTAGATGTCTAGCTATTGATAGAAGGACCGAGAGGTGAATATTAATAGTGGGAATAGGAATGCATGATACGTTCTACACTATCCAAACAGATGTACTAGACTGTAGGAATTAAACTGATTTGCTTATCAGATTGACTAATTTGGTGTACTTTGAGACTGAGCGGAGATAGTCACCAGTTAGTAATCTAGGTTATATTTGCCAAACAAGGAAATATAGCATGGTTGCAGTATTCCACCTGTTAAATTAATTGATTCCTACATGTCATCCATAATATGAATTCTTCCCTAGAATCTGTGTTCCTTTAAATTTGCTTTCAAAACTACTTTAATTTTCTGCATTGTTTTCTTTATTTTTATAAAACCCTGATTTTGGATATCTCTAACAATGAATCTTAGGAACATAGCTAGTATATAGGATAGTTTCCCCACACAATTCCCCTGGATCGATAACCTTAGGGTTTACAAATTTATTTGCCGCTGTTATTATAATTAATCTATTAGAAATAGCGTCTGCAATATTGTTCTCAGATGCTGCTCATGCTTTGCTTCACTCTTTGAGTATATCAGAATATCATCTATGAATACCAGCACAAAGTTGTCCAAATATGGATGAAATACTCGGTTCATCAAATCCATAAATACTGCAGGGGCATTGTAAGTCCAAACGACATTACTACAAACTCGTAGTGACCGTATCTGGTTCTGAACGCTGTCTTTGGAATGTCCTCCTTCCGAATCTTTAACTGATGGTACCCTGATCGAAGATCAATCTTAGAAAATACTTTCGCTCCCATGAGTTGATCGAATAGATCATCGATCCTCGGTAATGGGTATCTATTCTTCAGTGTCAGCTTGTTCAGCTCCCTTAGTCAATGCACATCCGCATCGATCCATCCTTCTTCTTAACGAATAGAACCGGTGCACCCCATGGTGACACGTTTGGCCTGATGTATCCCATGTCCAACAACTCTTGAAGCTGGACCTTCAACTCTTGTAACTCCTTCGGGGCCATGCGGTACGATGCTTTAGAAATTGGTGCCGCACCCGGTTCCAGATCAATGGTGAATTCCACTTGCCTATCTGGCGGCAATCCTGATAGTTCCTTTGGAAACACATCCTCGAATTCCCTCACTATCAGCACATCATGTACTGTCAGCTCGGGTTTCCCTTCTCCTTCCAAATATACTAAATAAGCTTGATTTCCTGCCTTTTCGCAACAACTTCGTTGCCTGAATTGCAGAGATTACAGGTACTCTCTGCTTCTTCTTGAAACCATGCACAGAGGCTTCCTCTTTCCCTAACTGCGGAATGATCACTCTTCTCTCACGACACAAGATCGTCACCTTATTCTCTGACAGCCAATACATTCCTAGTATTACATCTACGTCATGAATATCCAAAAACATTCAGCTCAGCTACTTGAATTTCATTCTTGTTCATCTTAATTCTTAAGTCTCGGCACACAAAAGTAGAAGTAGTTGTTTCTCCTGAAGGTATTGCTACTTTCAAGTCCTGACTGTTCTTCTCTACTTTAAGTTCTAATGCCTCAATACATGCAAATGAAATGAATGTATGTGATGCTCCAGTATCAAATAGTACCATAACAGGCTTATCATTAATGCATCCCATACCTGTCAGATTGCCATCGTCCTGATTCCCATCCAAGGCATAGGCTCTCGCTCTCCTCGGTTGACCATCGCCGCCTTGCTGGTTTCCTTCTTGATTTATAGGTGGAGCCTGATTACCTTGCCTACCACCTCCTCTGTTTCCAGCATTGCCTCTCCATGGCTGGCGGTGTCCTCTGATAGCCCTCAGATGTTGGTTGGCAGGTCTCTGCAAGTTCTGGCGATTGCCTCCTTGAGCTGGTGGTGTAGGGCAATTGTTTGCATAATGACCTTGCCCTCCGCAGTTGAAGCATCTGCTTGTATTTCCTTAACAAAATCCAGCATGTCTTCTGCCACACCTTTGGCAGTTCTGCGGTCCTGCCTGATCCCACCTCTGAGCCTGATGAGGGTTAAACCTCTGAAAGTTCTGATGGTCTGGCCTCCCTTGGAAATTCTGCGGCCTGCCTTGGTCGTGGCGTTTCTGATTGCCTTGACCTTGCACAAATTGCCTTGGCGGCTCCTCAAACTTTCTCTTTAGATTCGAACCTGAAGCCTGCGCCTCCTGCGCTCCCCATTCTGGCATCTTTTTCATATTTTTGGACGCTTCAATGTCCAAGGCGTGGCTCAGTAGCTCTTGGTAGCTCAACCCTTTCATGGTCGCCAGTAGGGTGCGAATCTCTTCACACGTACCATCTCTAAATTTCTCTGCCATTTTCTGCGGTGTGTCCGCCAAGTGTGGTGCCATCTGGAGTAGCTCACCAAACTTAGTGTCGTACTCCTCTACCGTTAATTTCCCTTGTTCAAACAGGAAAAACTCCACCGCCCTCTCCTTTCTGTACTGCCTCGGAACATACTTCTCAAAGAATGCCTCCTTAAATCTTTCCCAGCTGATATTGTCCCTCTTCATTGGTGCAATAGACTTAACATAAGTCTCCCACCATCTATCTGCTTTTCCCTTGAGCTGGTAGGACATACAGTTAATCTTCTCATCCTCCGAGCATCTCATGTGCTTGAATATCTTTTCAAGCTCGCGAATCCAATCCTCTGCTGCTGAGGGTCCTCCAGTCCCATCGAAGGTTGGTGGGTGCTGCTTTCTGAATGTTTCCACCCACATCACAGATGTAATTTCTGGTATGTTCCCTTGAGGTGGTGGAATTGGTCCATGCTGTCCTGCAGCATTCTCATCATCGGATAGAATTTCTAACTCCTCATATTCCTGGTTTGCAGGAACTTCCTCCCAATGTGGTTCCTCATAATCCGGTTGTGGAATAGCTCTCCCACGCCCTCGACCTCTCTGTCCTCTTCCTCTGCCTCTGCCTCAGCCTCAGCCTCGGCCTCTCCCTCTGCCTTGATCAATGTATTCCATTATTTTCCTCTGCAAAACAATATTAATCAGAATCCTGCAATACTCTCAACAAGATATCCAATATTCACCTCAACTCTTAAACAACCACAATTAATAACTAAATCAAATATCCTTTCAACAATCAAAATAATGTCGTCGTACATCTTCTAACATAATCATCAAAGATAAGAGTCTAAAATACAACAACAAGCGTTCAACACTAGGCAAAAGTCTAATACAGAATACAGAGCAACTAAGCAATGGAGTCATCAAATCTGTCACTCGGATCCCTCAGACGGATCCTCCTCCTCCTCATCCTCATCATCATCTGCCTGCACTGGCTCCTCTCCCCCATCCGGTACCACTGGTCTCCGGCCTCTACTGCCCTCGGTATCACTGGACAAACAGATCGGCGCCTGTCTCGTCTCATAACCATGAATGGTCCCATATCTGCCAAACATATCCTCCTGTCCGCTAGGAGTTGGTCTAGGCCACATCTCCGCGCTGTCCCGATCTGAATCCTGAGCTGGTACGGCCTGAATGGGTCCTCCAACCTCCCACTGTGACTGCCGATACGATGGAACGGGTGGTCTAAGGTCTCCTGATGGCATCATCGGGTCCTGATACTGTGTAGGAGACTGAACTGAAGCCATGGATATGTTACCAAGTGCATACGGATCATAGGTCCCTCCCTATGGATATCCGGGTGGAAATGGCATGTATGCCGCTGTCGGAGTACTAGGCACTGGTCGCACTCTCCGTCTCGAAGTAGGTGCATGCACAGGTGCAATCTGGGCATCAGTCGGCGCTGGTGGTGAAGATGGAGTATACTCAGGTGACGAAATCCTGGTCCGAGATGCCTGCGTGCCTCTAGAAGTTGCTGGCGAATGACTCCCCTCCGCAACCACCTTCTGGATCAGGTCTCCCATAAAATGACGGTAACTTCCTGCGGTGCCTGTCTCACTGTTACAATGCCATCTGGTCAACGATAATACCCAGTTAGTCCATCTCTCCGGCATAAGATTCATTGTTAACTCCATCGCCTCTCTATATGTCACTCCCAAGTGGCGTATTCTCTTCCATAACTCCAAGTAGTCCACTAAAGCTGCTGCGAGGTTATCCTCAGTGAAAGGAAGTCGCTCCCTGAAACGTCTCACTAACCGATCTTGTGATGCCATCTGTCACCAAAAAATATAATAAACAGTCAGTACGAGGTCATATATAATAAATACGCTACACACCCATCTGAGGTTCCCTCGGATCCTCACACAACACACTGACTCACTTCGAGTCTAATACATCCATTAGATCCATCATGTACATTTTGTACGATTACTTGTTAGCTTGTAGTTTCTACAAGTCAGACTCATTCTTATACTTGGTCAAAACAACAAATAAGGAAATTTTCAATTTCCACACCCCAAGTCAAGCTAATGCCTTTTCAAGGCTACAATGATTTGTCAGTCCGGTCCATCCTAGTTATCCTTTAATCCAACATCATATTATGTCATACTAGAGCTCATTATTCATCTAGCACATCTATAGCCATACATCGAGGTTTTAAATACTTGCAATTTACATGAATGTTCAATCAATCAATAAATTCAAATCATTCTTTTCAAGGGAGGTCACCTTACTGGTGCCAAAACACAAATCTTTCATTTTATACACATCAAAACTTCCCATTCATCAAAATTCTCAAATCAACACTTTTAAATCACAACATCCCCATCCAGTGTTAGCACTCTCGCTCAACTCACAATCAATTCAAATTTCAAATTCGTTCACATCAAAACATTTCAACTCCTTATTCCTCCTAAACTTTCTTTCAATTTCAAATAACTTTCAAAACATTTGAAATGTCTTCAAAATATTCATATCTCCATGAAATTGCAAGCAGGGAAACTTTTAAACTTCAAAACTTTAAAACATACCTCATGTAGCGTAGGATGGTGTAGGGTGTAAGCATGAGTGACACTTCACACAACTTTTAGTAGTTGGAACATTGTAAGACTCGAAATTTTCAAAATACTTTAAAATTTTGTTTGAAATTTCCAAAACTCAGCTCTGATACCACCTCTGTAACACCCCCAACTGACCTTCCCAATTTGGGCCACGTTACATTGATGTTTCAGGTTTTACCAAACACATTTCAAGAATTTAAAGCGGGAAACTTCATTTAAATTGAAGAGATAATTAACAGTTTAAGTTATACTTCGAGTCAAACTAATATTAGAATTCAAAAGATGAAAACATTCAAGGGAAGGAAATTTTCAGAGCTCGGTGCAGCGGTGTGTGTAGCGTGATGGTGACATGTATGTGAAGATACGTGTCACAGGATCTATTTAACTTCCAAAAACACCTTCACTTCATCAGCTTACACCCCACAACTCCCACCCTTGCTGCTTAACCTGCACGTTTTAGAAATAACGCGAGGGGCTGAGTACTTTCGTACCCAATGAGAAACATGCCCGAAAACATACTGTTATATATGAAACATTGCTATGCAACTCACACAGATAGACGTGGAGTTTTGTTGAAAAGAACCACGCTATCCAAAACATTTTGTTTTCACGCGTGTGCTAATTACATGATATTATATCCGTTACAGTGTTGTAACTGGAAGTTGGCCGACTTCCAAGTTACGATGATCAGTCAGGAATGTAAATACACTCAACCTACTGTCATCTAAGTGCACTAGTCTCAGCAATCCTTTTTGAGATCCGATCGTTTATTATTATCATTCACCACCACTTTAACCAAATACAACAATTTCCACCTTATGTCTGCCAATTCCCAATAATATGGAGTCGCTACTCCATACTACTAATTGAGTTCTAGCGCAGTTATGAGAACCTGGTTCTAAACTCATTAGTTATTCTCTCTTATAATTGGGAAACGACAGAGGACAGATATAATAGCACAAAACATGCATAGCAGTTTCAGTTTAAAAACAAATAGTTTGTAACACATTTAGAAGATGAAAACACGCATTTTGTTTATATTGAAAATAGTTTCCCACCTCGTTATCGGCTTTCAGTTTAGATGTCTCTTGCTAATATGAGCTCAATCAATCCTTGCTTTCAGATTCATACAATCAAATAGGGTTCTCGAGTCAGTACGATATATCTAGGACAATATATCTTAATCGTAAACAAACGGAACTCGGAAGGAGTTAAGATTGGATAAGAAACATAGGAAGAACTATTGGGTACACCTCTGTGTCGACCGATAGGGGTCTGTGTCGGTCGACACAGCCCTGAGTCGACACAGGTAACCTGAGTCGACTGACTTGTGTCGATTGACACAATCTTGTGTCGGTCGACACACCTTGTGTCGATCGACACAAGTGTGTCGTTACTCTTGTCGATTCGCCATCATGTCGATCGACATGATTTATGTCGATCGATACGCCCGATCGACTTCCTTCCTTTGGCCTAGTCCTGTGTCGGTCGACACACTCCTGTGTCGATCGACACAGTTCACCTTCTTCGCAAGTTCGCCGGAGCTGCACCTGCAACTCACCGTATCTCACGATTTCACCGGCCGATTACACATGCAAATACATATTCTGACTCCCTAGACTGTAAGGAACACAAATATGGCCATAAAACACGAATATACGTCGGAAAACGGGGACATGAATTTACCTCGCCGGAGTTCCTCCACACACGGCGGCGCTGCATTTTTTCGGCGTCCAAATTGAGTTTTCTCGACGTCCGAACGCTCCCTACACAATGGATATCGTGATTCTAAGGTTAAAACGCCTGAATTCGGCCGATAGAACGAAATTTAAATCAAAGAAAACTCAAAATCGCACCACACACCCACCTCAACTTCTCTCTTCGATAACTTTCCCGTTCCTCGTCCTCTCAGAGCCCACGAGTACTCAAATTGAAGCTGGGAATGAGAGCTTTCCAACGGTGGTGGTGGCTTGCCGAATGGTTGCCGAAGTTGGCCAGAAATCTCGCCGGAAAGTCGCTGACGGGGTTAGGGGTTTGGAAGGGTTCTCAACTCTCTCTCTCTCTAACTTATAACATAAAGTAGAAAAATGTTATAAGGTATGATTTCTCCTATTTATACTCTTGTATAATATATAATTTCTCCACATTATTTCTATCATAAATCATATCTTATGAATTATTTCATTTCATACCATATCATATTTCTATGATAATCCATACAATTTAATAATTTCACTCACAACTAGTTGAGATAACTAAATCCTTGCTTGATTTCATAAAATAATACTCTAATCTGGGAATAATCCACTTTATTTAAATCCGAAAAAAAATTATACAAGGTTAAATATTACACGGAGTATTACAAATGAATCATATACTTCAATTAATGAACAATTAATGTAACTGAAATTATCATATAAAACATCCAGTATTGTTTTAATATATATATATTTATATATATATAATATAAATTTAACTTATATATTATATCAATTTATAATGTAATATAACTAATATTTCTCACAATATTTATATAATTTTAAAATTTGAATCTATCTATTAATATACTTAAAAAAATAGTTCATCAAAATAACAAGTTTGCCACTTTCCATCCTAAAATTATCACATCAACATTAATTTTATTTTATTGTTTATTTTTATTTTATGGTTGACATGTTTTTATATTTTAATACAATAATATATATTTCAACAAAATAATGTGCCATTTTTCAATAAAACATTACATTTTCACTATTTTATTATTTTTTATATTAAAATAATACAAATGAAATGTGAAAAAAGCAATACAAATATACATTTTTGATATGTTAATTATGTAAAACAAACTCTTATTTTTATAAGTTTTGTGTTTCATCTATTTGCTATGATCTTTTTATCATTAAATTTAGATATATAGTTAGATTTATAATATAAAAATAATAATTTATATTGTAATTAAAATATATATCATATATATTTATAATCTTATAATTTTATTTAATATATTAAACATTTAAGGGCTAATTGCAATTTAATTCCCAACGTTTGCTGGTTTTTGCAAAAATAATCTAACATTTACAAAATTGTGATTTAATTACTAACGTTTATTTATTTTTTGCAAATTAATTCCTTACGTTCCAAACATGTCACGCCCCCATTTAGCTTCCCCGGCTTATGAGAGCGCGACGAGTTAATCTCTCAAGATTTCTCACCAATAAACACAATCAAGAGTAAGATCAAGCGGAAGTTGACAATTGTAGAGATAGTAATAGGGCTCGAGTTCATACAAAATATCATTGTCAAATTTTGGTTCAAATAACATCAGAGTTAAAGCTTATACAACACATGGGGAAGTTTAGTTTTCAGAGGTTCATTGCAGCGAAGTTTTACGTAGTGGAGATATGTATATGAGGATACATATCTCAGGATCAAGCTCTGGTTTTGATTGCTCACACATTCTTGCTACCACCTCTTCTGCTCCAAGCTTTAACCTACATGTTTTAGAAATAACATGCAGGGGTTGAGTACACCGTGTACCCAGTGAACACATCCCCGAAAATAATACAAATATAAATTGTCATGCCCTTTGTTGATAAGCCATGAGGTTTTGCTTTAGAAATCCTCTCATGCTTATAAAACAGTTTCATGTACCTTGCAAGGTTAAACATTTAACGTGTGATCATAATCTGTTTCAATGTGTGGCTTGGAAGTAGGCCTACTTCCAAGTCACGATGTACAGCTGGGAATGACATAATCCACTCAACCACTGTCATTAAAGTGCACTGATCTCGGAATGCCCATCGAGATACGATCGACTTTACCCACCTTATCCCCCCTTGAGTGTCAACCCGCGGTTGATCCACTCAACAATTAACAGACTGGTGCAACAGGCCACCAGTATGACATACCAGAGTTTAAGCTCTTGGTACTGCGGCGCAAGAGCAAAGACCTTCTTGGGCTCGCAATCAGTCAAAAGTTGCGCAAGGATTTTAACCTTGGTGCATTTTACTGACGTCTTTAATCTCTCTAACCAAGTTCTTCTGGCTTCAGAGGTACATATATGATTCACAAAACCATTTTGGCATAACAACAATTTTAAAACAAAACCTTTTTCATTCATTTGATTATTGGAAAGAAAACATTTTCATACTTTAGATTTTTATATAATGAAAGCCCACCTTTTTTATCTTACAGATTTTGAAGTACGACGACTGCCTAAAAGCAAGACCTCGCAAAGCATGATTCCTTTAAAACAAATCCAACACAATGCACAATAAGTTTAACATTCATGAATCACATAAGCAACACAACAAAAAGATCAACCACGAACACAACTTCTACCCATAACATCTTACTTCTTCAACAACTCCTCTTATAAGTTTCAAGTTCAATAACCAACAATTTAGCTCATACCATGTTTAACTTGTTCTAAATTTAGGATCTCAACCCCTTTCTTTAAATTAGGATCCTCTATGATGCATCATCACTTTCATGGTTCACAATTATCATAAGAATTCCTTCTATGTTGCAAGTTTCAACTATTACAATCTTAGCATAATCAATTCAGCTTGCTCAACAATCATATAATTCAATCTCTGCTCTTAATTATTTTATTCTAGTTCTTTTATCAACCAAGTTCATCATCAAGCCAACGAGAATCACATTTTCAAGATTATAACAACATGATATCAGGGTCAATTATCTCACTATGTTTCACGTTCACATCATGCTATCAACCTCATATAATATGCATGGAAAGATACTAGGGTTTTAGCTTATGAAGGACGAATGAAACAACAAGGAAAACCGACGGCTCGGGACAAGCCCGGCTCAGGCGCGGTCAAGCTCGCCCGCGCCCTATCCGCATCTCCTGACCGCGCCCTGAGGGCTGCTGCGAGCAGCCTCTGGCGCGGTCCAGCCCTCGCTGCGCCTCGACCGTGCCGGCGACGGGGGCTACGCCCCTTGCCCATTTTTATCCAAATTCCGATCATTTACAATCATCTCCGACCATATTCAGTAATAAACACTTAAATCCAACCTATATCTAACATATAAACATGCTAAACAACACAATTACATACTTGCATCGCATGTATGATCAAACCTCAAGAAATACATATATGGAGGATTTCTCAAGGTTGAAACCCTTACTTTCTTCAACAAGTTTGATCGAATAAATCCGATAATTCAACCTCACCAATCCATCCAAATTCTTCTAACAAGTCCCTAAAAACGTTTAGAATCATCAAACGAAGCAAATTCTAAGATTTCAAACGAATTGAACTCAAAATCCCCAAATTGGCATTCTCTGCCACAGTTTAGTAAAATAGGCATAACTCACTCATTTCTCCATGGAATCAAGCGAATGAGTAGTCAAAACACATCTACTCTCGAAGCTCTACAATTTTCTTCCCACCACCACCTCAAATTCCGACGTCTTCTGGTCGGAATCGGCGTCTGAAGTCTGCAACGCTGCTTCTCTCTATTTTAGGTGTGAGAAAGGGTGAGAAAATGAATGTTTTCTCTTTTCTCCAGCTAAATGAGGAGTTGGAGGTGTATAGACTAGCTAGTATGAGTCATTAGCTAGTTTAATATGATGCTAACAAGTGTCCACCGCATAAATGATAATGTCTCCTTATAATTTACTCATTTAAGATGAAATTTACATACAATTCTTCATATACACATATGTGTGTATATAATTATCTTGATATCTCTACTAAATAAATCATCCTCCTTGTGTAATTAATCACATAATCTTGCACTATACTCTTAGTGATTTTATTATAATTATTGGGGTATTACAAAACATGCAATTTAATTCCTACGTTTGTTCATTTTTGCAATTTAATGTCCAAGATATACAAGGTTTGCATTATAATTCCCAACATTTATTTTTTTTTATTCCCTAATATATATAACATTACATTTTAACTACTAGATATTATTTTTTTGCAATTTATTTTAAAAATAACTTAAGATTTATAAAATTACTCCTAATATATATATATTTTTGATTTTATTTTTGCCAAAATCAAAATCATTTCATAAATCTGTTCGCTTTATATTTTAAAATATAGTAATTTCCTATTATTTATAATTTAGCTCGTAATTATTAAAAGTCAAGATATAAAATTATATTATAAGTCTTAATGTTTCAACTTTCGTAATGTATTTCCTAATATTAATCTATTTATATAAAAACAACCGAATTTTTATTTATAAATGTCCTTTTTAATTAAAAAACTATTAATAATTTTATATTTTAATTTTTAATATTTGTGAGATAAATTATAAAAAATAGACATTTATTATAAATTAAATTATAAAATTGAACAAACTTTAAGAACTAATGATTATTGCAAGAAATTAAGAAAATATATTAGGAATATATGTGAGGTGCTTGGTTATTTTTTAGTTGTATTTAAAAAAAAATAGATAGTTGCTAGTATTTAAAATGTTATTTAATAAATCCTATGAATTAAAATGGAAATTTGCAAATGTTGGGAATTAAATTACGAAAATGGGGTGATGATAAGAGTTAAATTGCGGGTTTGAAATATTATGAATTAAATTGCAATTTTATAAATATTAGGTTATTTTTACAAAAATGAGCAAATATTAGGAATTAAATTACAATTACCCCATTATTTAATTCGTGCAGTGCATATGTGTAAACTTAGTAACAACACTTATATGTACTCAATGTAATTGTATTTCTTGGTTAAATGCTTAATTTTTATTTTTATCAGAAATAAAAAAGAAAATGAAAATCAACGTGTTAATAATGTAATCCAATTTTTGTCTAATAATTTTCTGAAATCTGATAATTTTGTTGCTGTCTGGAGGTACGACTACTTCCAGGTTGTTGCTCTTATCTTTTTTTAAAGAGCCAATTGTAATGATATGTTTAGTTTCATCCTTTTTATCTTATGGCACTACAAAAAAACGCAGAAAGACAGCAGTTAATAGACAACAGTGTAGGATTAAAACTGTTGTCGTAAAGTGATTAAAGTTTAAACCGTAGGGTAATTCTAAACACAGTCACAATTTTTCTCAATATAGCCCATTCACATTTCAAAAATAAGATTTTTATATAATATTACTATTTTATCCTTATAACCATATCTAAAAAAAATTGTATTAAAAATCATAGCCCCGTTCCCTTAATAACGCACAACCCCAAATCATAAAAAAAAACGTTAGTGTACAAGTTGAGAATAAATTTCATGGTTCACTAAAAAAATATTAATTTATCTTTGACAAGCAAATAGTGTTATAAAGTTGTTCTATATTGTCAATTTTGTTTGGCGGGTCGGAAATATATCTTGTTCCCTTGCATAGCTTTTGTTGAGAACTCAGTTCTAGCGGCCCTCCTCGAGCAGTTGCAGTCTAAGGGCATGGGAATCGAGTTGCAGAAGCAAGACTTGGATCACGAGGCGAAAATCATGGCTGTGAAACTTATTATGAACAGTGAAATGAAGAACTCATTGAGATAAACAGAAACTAAAATTGGATGCAAGTAAGAGTTATCAGGCTGCTGCCATGCTTCAGGTTGAATGGGAGAGTATTTGTGTTAAACAATGTGATATGCGAACTGCCTACAATGCGTTACTGGAAGCATACACTCAATTAAAGCAGGAAACTGTATGTTTGTAGAAGTTATCTAATCTTACCTGAATTGATTTTTTATTGATGTAAAATTGTGTTTTTATGGAAGTTCTTAGAGAGTCGAAGATGATTAACGGGAGATGTGAGGCTAAATAAAACATAAAATAGTGGTTTTATTTTTTCAAAGAGACAATCCTAAAAAATTATTTATTTTAAAAGATAAGGGTAAATTTGTAAATATAAAATAAAGGGGCTATGTTAAGTAAAATTGTGGCTGTATTTAGAATTACCCTAAACCGTATGCATAAGGACAACGATTCATCCTTATTATTGTTATATAGGCGTTGTCTATTATATAAATGACAATATATATACTTAAATATTGTTATTTCTGTATTGTTGTATTATCTACAATTGAAAATTAATTAATATAATATATTAAACCTAATTAAATCCTTAATTAACTAATATAATATGTTAAACCTTAGAAATCCCTAAATTAGAATTTCCCCCAAAACATCTCCATCGACTCTTCCCGCCTCCCTTCTCCTTTCCCGTCCTACATCAATCCTCGTACTCACGCCGGCCGTATTTCTCCTTCACGACGCACGCCAGTGCCGGAGCCGTCGCCGTTCGCACGCCTGCGCATCTGCACCGTTGCGGTTCGCCCGCCCGCCCGCCCGCCTGCCTCATTTCCGTTCGCATGTTTGCGCCTGCACCGTCACCGTTCGCACGCCCTCGTCCCCGTTCGCACGACTCACGCCGTCCGCACGACTCACGCCGTCCTTCACGGCGCCGTCCACACGCACTCAGGCCTGCACCGCCATCGTCCGCACGCCCCCTGTCCTCCTTGTAGCGCCCTTCATATAGGAAATGAGTAAGTTACATACTTGTTCTTATTATTTTCAATTCTAATTCTTTATCAGTATTCATGGATATATTTGTTGATTATTAGTGTTTTTGTAAATGCTTTGTCTTCCGTGTACACTTGTGAAATCTTGTGAAAATTTGAAGATACAAGAACACTCGATGTCTCTGATGATGAGGATTAACGATTATTATGCAAGTACTACTACCACTTGTTTGAATTAGATTACTGAGATTATTAGTATGTTATATGTATCACTTTGTGTTTCTTTCCCAATGTTGACATCTTGTTACTTCAGTTTGGAGTTATCATTTGGTTGTAATTTTCCATGTGTTGTAACAATATATGGAAAAATAGAATAGAACCTAATTATCCCTGCTCTCTGTTGTGGGTAAAAATTGACTAAATAGAATATTTGCAATTTTGGTCGTATCTTTTTGCTTGAAATATGTTGTTGCTTATAGCCTTGCATGTTCTGTGCTGATTAGTCGGGAGAGAGTTGTACGACAAAGAGATGGTGTTGGTGCCACCACTTCATTTAATCTGAAAAAAAAAATTTATTGCCCCCCATCTTACTACTGCACTTATGAGTACCAAACAATACATGATTCTGGATATGTTAGATCTATCAAGAACTCTGGTTATCAAGAAAACTTTATATTTGTTAATATTAGTCTTATTTGATAGACAGAAACTCTTACTGGTTAAATTGCTCCCAGTTTAGTTGTTTCTTGATTAAAATTTTCTTTGTGATTATTCAGAAAATGTGCCTCCTTTTGGGATATTCTTTCATCTGCCTCATGCCTTTTTCCAATCTTTTCAGTCTGTAGATAGGAATGGATCTGAAGAGTTGGAAAGTCATGGGGCTATTATATCCAACCATGTATCTCACTTGATTTATTATATCACATGTCTTTCTCTTTCCCAAGCTTTGTGGCAAAGGTGAAATAACCCTTACTGTTATAACAATGTGCATGCCTTTCAAGAGAGAGTTTTTTTAACATGATGCATTGGTAAATGCTAACATGGATATTCTCTTCTCTTGTTGATTATGCTTTGTTGCTGATAGAGATCCATGGCTAGACTTCCTCTTGTTGGTCTTATAAGGTTGGTTTTTATTTTTCAAAACATCATAGACTTCCTTATATATTGCTTGCTCGTGTTTATTTTACAAATATTATTCAGAGTGCAAGTACAACTTTTGCCATCTTCTATTTGTTGATATAACTTATGCTGTTGACATATTCAAAAATCGAAACTTCAAGTTTTGCTGTCTCGTTTCTGCATCCAAGCTATTTTTCTCATAATTGAATCACACATAATTAGTTGGATGCCTTGTGGGAAGTAGTTATCAAAGTCTTGAATCTTCCTCAAAAATGTAAATTGTTGTGGCCCTTTTTCTGGTATTGTTAAATGATACTGAATTGCTTTGACTATCTGGGCTTTTCTCACTATTTGGATGCATCTTTTCTCCTGTCATGCCTCTTATGAAAATTCTTGAATAATTTAATTTGAAAAGTGATTGGAACTCAGAAAACCTTAATTCTTATAATTTAAAATCGTTCTTCTTTGACAGTGCCTTGAATATCATTCTGTGGAAAAATTTTGATCCACAGAATTTGAAGATGATAGTATTTATATGGATTAGCCTCTACATTTTACTTGCACTTAAATATTGCCTTTTTTTTTTTTTTGCTGTTAAAACTACTTTTCTTATGAAATTTGTTATATCTGAACTGCAGTGGTATACAAGTTATAAAGAAAGAAAATTGAGGATACTTTCTCACAGTTCTTGCAAAGAGAGAAAACGTAACACGTTATGAGTTGCTTTATCTAATATACTTAAATACTTCATTAATTTACTTTTTTGAATTAAAAACATAAAAGAATGCAATTTACGCAATTAATGTCTAGTTTCCAGACCGATGGATTGCTGCTCGATGTCATATGCAATATGTATAGAAATGTTTTGGTGAAAAATGTGATGAAAGTTTTTTTAAACAGTCAAACCGGCCGGACCAAACCAATTTTTTACGCGGTTTGGCCGGTGTGATTTAGATAAATTATTTGGTTGGTTTGATTTGAAAAATTCTCAAATTTTTTCTATTAATTTGGTCGACATTTTCCTTCAAAACCAGACGGCAAACACCCCTACACTACACTCAATCAAACTCAAACCCCATGTATTTATCCATTAATTTCTCTGCCACTGCCAGCAATAGGCAATAGGCAATCGGCACGGCAATTATAGTCGTTGTAAATGTAATAAAAAGGCCTGAAGCTTTCTCTTTCTTTTTTACACTTTTTCTTCCATCACATTTGTTCGAATAAAACATTTTATCTTCACTGATTTTGAGCCTGTGTTGATTAATTGCGTGCTGAGGACTTGGTTTCTGTGAATTGTAAGTTAAATGTTTGATTCATGCCACTGCTCTATGATTGTTTATGCTGAAAGATATGATGCTTTTGTTAGTTTTCTCACATGCAATCGTGGTGTTCGTTGAAACACCGTAGCTATTTTACGTGTAGAAAAGTAAAAATTTAGGAATATGTATTATTTTTCAAAGATCATGAAGTGGCCGTAGATTAGAAAAAGAAAAGAAAAACAATTTTAATTGAAGGGGCAACCATTTTTTCAAGAAAAATAAATATTAAGTAATAATTTTGATTATTTGGGGGCTGCGAGAATTTTTTTGACTGTTTATGACACCCTAATAATAATCTTAATTAAACTGAACTGGATTTCCCACAGATAACAGTTTCAAAAGCCCTAAAAATTTATCTGGAGATCCAAAAGGCTGCGAAATCTCATGCTTCACAGCTTCAAAGGCATTGCCAGTCTCACAGTAGAGGCATACCCTCAGAGAAAATTAAGGAGAGCCGGCTTTCGCGGGCTTTGCTTCTTAAGTTTTTTTTTTCCAAACCATGGTTGAACCCGTTGAAGGCACACCATAGCATCTTACGGTTCTTGAGCTCCATGGATTACGTAAGTAGCTTCTCCTTTGTGCTCCTCTCTACATATTCTGGTTTTCTTGAAAGGAATATTATATGCATTTGCTTTCACTTGTCTATTATTTTTCTTTATACAATTCTTCCTTGTTGATAATGTTTCTGATTGCAGACATGCTTGAGTGAAGGAAGGGGTTATTATTTCCCACCATGCCACATTATGGATATTTCCGGTTTTCGGGTTTTATTTGACTGCCCCATGGACCTTTCATCTCTAGAAATCTTTTCTCCAGTCCCAGTGGATTCTAATATCTCAGTTAATGATGATACTTTCACATTTTCATGCCAAAACTTTGTGGATTTGGAACCGAATGAAGAGAAAAAGGGGGATGGTTTGATTTGTGCTGAGCCACGCTACAGAATTGCCAAGAACTTGCTTTCATGGAATGTTGCATTCATTGATGTAGTTTTGTTATCTATTCCAGTGGGTTTGTTGGGGTTGCCATTTCTCACAAGGAATAAAGATTTTAAAGCTAAGGTAGCTATGGTTATGCTTTAAGTAATTCTTCTGCATTTTTTTTTTGTTTTGCCAACTTAAATGGTATGGATATGACAGCCTTTGTTTGGTAGTTCAGGTGTATGCAACTGAGGCTGCAGCTAAAACTGGGCAACTAATGATGGATGATCTTGTCAATATGCATAAGGAGTTTATACAGTTCTATGGACCTGAGTCTGATGCGCCTTCGTGGATGAATTGGGATACTCTTGAATCGCTACCTTTGGAGTTTAAGGAGATAGTTTTTGGCTCAGACGGGACAGGCTTTGGTTGTTGGAAGCCTTTGTACAGGTATAGTGCAAGTCATTCTCTCTTTGATTTTAATATCTATTGTAGCTAGAACAAGAGAAACATATCCCATATAACAGTTTGGTGTTACAATTAATAACAAGAAATCATCTTCTAGTTCATGAGATATCCATTTGTTGTGAAACCAAATCAATTTTTGAGTGTAGGTGCTGTAGAACTTGACGGGTAAAATGCTAACTATTGTGCTGTAAATGCATTTGCATAGGGGCAGATTACCTTAATTTTGCAAAGAGCTATGCTGCTAACAGGTCTAAATTAAAACAATGATCCTACCAATTTTCAGTATTTCAGTTGCATAGATTTCATTATGTCAATGAAATTCTGTCCAAAATCTTTGCACAGATACATATTAAAAAAGACGATTTTTGTGCAACTTAAAGAAAATGAATGACTAGGCTAGGAAATTTACTTTTCTTTTCCAAAGATGTTTAATGGTATTCTAAAAAGTCAATTCATTTGTAGGCCATTAGAACTACTTCATTTTTTTAATGATTAAAAATAAATTAAAAAGTTTAAAATAGCTTTAAGAACTTCTTTGTCGTGTATTCCTTTCTTCTCCCCCCTTTTGACATATTTAAGATTAAATGAGGGATAATTCTCAGTGCAGCTGATGTGAAGGCTTGCATGATGAAGGTCGAATCTCTTAAGTATGCTGAGGAAGTTTGCTACAATGGCACACTGATTGTGAAAGCATTTAGTTCTGGTTTAGAAATAGGTTCATGTAATTGGAGAATCACTGGTCCTCAAGGAAGCATTGCTTACATTTCGAGTTCTGTTTTTAGTTCTCCTACAGCAATGAGTTTCAATTATGAGGCTCTTCAAACAAGTGATGTAGTTATATACTCGGATCTCTCCTCCTACAATGCCCCAGTACAATTTGACAATGATAAGAATTGTTCTGGCCGTGCTGACATCTTTTCAAATTTAAGGTGACTGTCTTCAATTGTTGTATTTAGGTTTATTCCTTATTAAATTTCTTATTGTGATATTCCAAACTGATTGAGCCTTAGTAGTGGTAATATTGCTTCAGAAGCACGTTCTTCTCTTCTTGGCACTGATGAGTATTCAGAGGAAATAGTCAAGCTAGATTTCATATGCTCATGTTCCATGGAATCTATTAAAGCTGGAGGTTCAGTTCTAATTCCTACTGGGCGTCTTGGGATCATTTTACAGCTGTTGGAGCGATTTGAACTTAACTTAGTATCTAAAAATATGAAGGTACAGTAATTCACTTAAAGGGTGAATATCAAAGTAAATGATATTTTTGAAGAAGTGGTTGGCTGTATGATAACTTAGGTTTTGGAGCTTTAGATGTGAATGACGAATTTGAGATCTTAGTTTTAGAATGTTATTGATTTCTTGCCTTCAGTCTTATTGTAAACTGCTACGACAATTTACTGTTTGGTGCTGCAGCATCTTTTCTAGTTTTTTTTCCTGAGAATACCTTCGAAATGTATGACGGCAGAGAATCCAAAGCATACTGTTGTGATGGCTCTCATTGGATAAATGGATTTACATGAAAGTGTCTATGGGTATATATATTGGAGGCAATCCTTAACTGTTGAATATGTTTTTGAGATAATTTAGGGCTCCCAACATAATATCTAACAATTTGGTCTGACCACCTAAGGAGTGGTCCTACGGCTTCCCACCTGGATTTGTGTTTTGGTATGGGTTGCCCCCCCCCCCGAATTGTGCTAGGCAATGGGCATGCAGTTTGAAAGGGTATTAGACTGTTTTGATGTACCATGTTGATCCACATGAAAGTGTGGATGAGCTTATAAGTGGGAGTGGATCCTTTAACATTGACCATGATTTTTGGATAATTTAAGGCTTCTAACTTATCTGTTTGAAGCATACCCTTTCCTCTAGTGCCAGATTATGTGTTGGAAATTTGAGCATAATAAATATGAAAGACTAAATATATAGCTTATGGATTATAGATCTGATAGCTTCTGTGTTTTAGTTAACCTTTTATTGTTTCTTAATTCAGCTCACAGTTCTGCTATGTAGGTTCCTATTTTTGTTGTTTCTTCTACTGCAGAAGAGCTTATGGCGTATACAAGTATCATTCCAGAATGGCTATGCGAGCAATGGCAAGATCGTGTATGTTGGATTTAATATATATTTGGAATTTACTGGTGCAAGCTGATATAATCTCCTTTTTGCATGTTGCAGCTCTACTCTGGACATCCCTTATTCACACATATGGAGATGTTGAAAGCTGGAAGGCTTTACTTGTTTCCTGCCATTCATTTTGTTGAACTATTGTAAGAAACCTCTAGCCTTGGAATTATATTTTTATACCACTTTACTTTTTTTTTGCTTTTTAGTTGGGGTGATATAGGAGATCCATGTTGGTTATGTTATGCATTAGACTGCTTCTAGACAAGTGTATATGGTATTACAAAGCTCTGCATTGGCCGGAAGGTAATGTCCTAAGTGCTAAATCACTTGCTTAACCACTGTGGATGTGACATCTTCACATACTACATATTTAAAATAACAAAGTGCAGGATAAATGCTTGCTGATGACACATAGAGTTATTAAAGATTATTTGAGCCTATCTTCTTCTTAGGTAGATTGCCACCTCAAAGAGGCAAGAAAGAGCAGAAAAACCCAAATTTCTTTTTCTATTGTGCTGCTAATACATCCACGTGTGCCTGCAACACGCACACATGCATACAGACTTAAAGGAGGAGAAATCGATCAATTCATCAGTAAATTAGTTTGGTTTGCTAGTCATATTAATCTCTTGCCGTAGAGCTTAGTGGCTAGTTTGCCCACGGTATACTGGTATTAATTTATAGATTGATCTAATATCATTGAAGATTGGGCCACTAGTATTGTTTGCAAGTTGTTCTTAATACAGTTAAGAGTCTGTGACACTTTTTTTGAAAAGTACCTCACTCAAATAAATTAGGGCCTCATCCAATATTTTGACTCTTGAATATTTCCTTTTCAATGCTCCTTATCCAAGTTCATGAGACCATTCTGGTGTAGCTATTTTCAGGTTATTGTATTTTGATTTGAGAGCTTTTCTCGAATTAATCAATGGTACATGTACTCTGGGTGATCATGAGGATAAATAGATAGATAAATATAATCCAGGCTAGACCATTCCATTGATCGATTTAAAACCTTGAGCTCATTGGATCATAAAAATCCTTAATATTATGTATTGAAAATCGCAATTTATCTCTCAAAGTAAATGCACTGTAAGTTTATTGGATTGTTAAATGCCTCTAAGAAGTTATCAAAGTGACCACCATCCAAGTTCATGAGAACATATTGGTTTGGTAATTTTTTGTAGGCATTATTTTATGTGATCTTTATTTTAAGTAATCCACCCAAGTGTATTGGCTTGTTAAATTTATCATATAAAGTTAAAGATGAATCTGTCTGGCATTGCTTTAGTGAAGGAGTTATAATTTGGGATGTGATAGTTTTATGAAATGGTGATTTAAGATTTTATTGGTTTCAAAGTTAGAGTTATATAGATTTTTGCATTAGTTGAACTGATTTCTGTGCGGAATAGAAAAATCTGGCAGGAACCTTGCATTGTATTTTGTCCTCACTGGAGTCTTCGACTTGGACCAGTTACCCATTTGCTGCGGCGATGGCGTGGGGATCAGAACTCACTACTTGTTATGGAGGTACCGACTCATATTTTGCATTCTGCTGTATTCTAATTTGATTGAGCTATAATTAGTTTTATTGTTCTTCAATGATCGTCTTGTTTCTATACTGTATAGGAAGGAGTGGATCCCAGTTTGGCTCTCTTACCTTTCAAGCCAATTGCGATGAAAGTCCTCCAGTGTTCCTTTCTTTCTGGAATGCAGTAAGTTGTGCTCCATTAATCTTTTAAAACGGTGAATTGTGCGCCGAACCCTCTCTTTCTAGTTTGCAATATATATTTCTTGAACTTGCAAGTCCTGAACTAATTCTTGTACTTCCTTAATAGATAAGAGCGAAGTCAATCTTCTGGCATTCCTTCATTTATCTACATATACCTTTATTTGAGATAAAATTGTTCAAAATCTGTTTGTATATGAAAATGTGAGCTGGTTACATATTTTGCGGAGTAAATCAAAAAGTAGGCGAGCGGCATAAAGCTTTACTAGTTGGTGTGTGGGATGCTTGACTGGGAAATCTAGACATGTTTTGATGTTTGAACTCCTGTTTTTTCAGGCTGCATAAATCTAGCCTTTTACTGAAGATATTACAACCTAGACATGTTGTGGTAAGTATACAAAACCTCTTCTTCTTCTTCTGGTCTTTAATACTTGTTCAGTTGATTCACGCCATGATTTGTTTTAAGAAAATTAATCAATTCCTACGGTCAGTTTCCTGAGATATTGAGGCGGCGTGTTGGTGCTATTCTGGATGAGACATCATTTTCATTGAGTTACTACCAAGAAAATGAAATGCTGCATATCCCTTATGCAGAGGGCGACTCAAAATTGGTGATGGATGCAGACTTGGCGTTGCAGCTCAAATATACAACATTGAAAGAAGAAGATGTTGAGATCTCGAGGCTGAAGGGAAAGCTGATGGTTGAGCAAGCAAGGTACAGGCTGTGCGCGGAGCAAGAACCCTCCCAGACAAGGCGGCCAGTGCAGCATTTTGGACAAGTCGACTCAAATGTTCTTTTGTTGGAATTGCAGAAGATGGGTATGGATGCAGTTCTTAAAGTAAAAGGCAATGGCGATGATGGATCTTGCACTTCTTCTCTGATACGCGAAGCCTCGCACGGCCGTTGTAGAGGTCACAGAAGCTGGAACATTGATAAATGCTGCAGATGAGATGATTGCTTCTTTAATTTCTCAAGCTCTACGTAGCATGTTGTATTGCATTTGAGAATGCTGTGTCTCTATCAACTACTTTATGGAATAGCTAATTTGTTTGTGGAACATTTGTGGGTTTGGAACCACAAAATATTCTTAAACATGAGTATTAGATACACTAAAGATTGGCTAGAGCTAGGGGGAGTTTTAAGATAGTATGTCTTAGAAACATCTTTTGAAAGAGACATTTATCTTGATCATATTCACCTATATATTCATTGTGTACATATAATACTTACATATTATTTTGAATAATAATTTATTTGTTTGTATTATTCATAAATAGATGATGTGAGACATTGATGATAGAGTATAACTCTTAAAGTGTCACAACCAATGATCATCAAGAGTGGGATATCGATGATATGTGATAGGTTGGCATGTGGTTTGTATCACATTCTTAGAGAATGAAGTTGATCTCACAGCTACAAAACATTTGATGTTCGTGATGGACGCATGGATACTTTGGAGAGTATTGGTATACCCTACCTCTAAACTATTTGTTTTGTGTGTCTATGGTTTATTAATTAGTGGAGTATATAACGGTCCTTAGACCTGATTTCAATACTCATTTTATTTGCAAAGTGGTGTGCTTTGACCAAGTACAATGTTTGCACTTCAATAAAGGGGTAGATATGACTTGTGTTGGGTACATCATGATTGAGCCAAGATGAAATTCATTGCTCGATTAGACTTCGAGAAGAACACTCAGATTCTCTATATTATTTGACCGCTAAGTCATTGGTCAGTGCAAAAAGATGTATTCAATTATGGTAATTGAATATGATCTATATGGGTCATCTAGTAAAGATGAGATAAATTAATTAAGTTATTGGGATAGACACATGACAAATCCTAGACTTAATTGAGTGGTTCGTGAATGAAGGGATGCTATATAAACTTCGCGAAATGTTAAGTTTACTAAGTCCACGTAAACGTTCTCCATATATCAAGTTCGCTACACAACGCAGTCTAGGAGTTTTGTGTAGACTTTAATTTGATTATCGTTGGTAATGGAGGCCTATAGGGTCACACTATAAGTATTGGATTGATCAGTTTAAGGGTGTAAAGATGGTGCATGATTTTTGAAATTAAAATCGTAATCCAAGTGGGAGATTGAAATATATGGACTAAGATTTTGTACTAATTAGATTAGTACAATATATATTAATTGGATTAATATATATCTTTCAAGATAATATACTAATAAGATTAGTATATAATATAATAATTGGATTATTAATTAATGGAATTGATATGAAAAAAATAAGGTCCAAATCTTATTAGATAAGATTTGAGATTATTCTCTATATAATTAAGAGAGTTATTTATTCTTGGGGAATAAGAAAACACACGTTATTATTCAAGAGAAGAGAGAATTAATTTGTTTCCTATGCAGTTCAAATCAAATACACAAAACCTAGGGTTTTGAGTTCTACGCCTCCATTATTTTCTCTAGGAATTCCTAGCATTCTTGGTTTGAATATACACCGTGAATTGGATTCTGCACCTGATTGATTCGACACGTGGATACCTTTAGTGGTGGATTCGCGCTGCAGGACAAGTCAGAATCGTTTGTGTTCTACGGAAAAAACTATAAGTTTTTCCCTTTTAATTCACGTTGAAACTCTATGCATGATATTAATTATAAATCTCGATCCGTTCGTTAATTAATTATTCCGCTGCACTCATCAGATGAAATCAAGGAAACCCAACCCTAACAATTTACACATGGCAACCCCCACACCTAATTTAATCAATGTTTCTTTTTCGCAAATTTGTCATCTCGTTGTTATAATAATATTATTATTTTTTGGTTGGCCACCCCTCTTTTTGGATGCATTAATTCAGCAAGAAGGAAAGTTACATGTTAATTTTATTACTCGATAATCGTAGTAATTCGTATGAAAATCAAAAGAAATATCCCATGCCCCATTTTGGAGGAAAGAATTCCCCTCCTTAGAATTCTTTTATCATTATTACTTCTTAAATTAAAATAATTTCACGCAAAAATAACATGTCTGCTTTGAGGCCGAAACAGTGGTGGATTAATAATAGTTCTTTAAAGACTATATTAAATTTACCTAAAAAAATATAAAAATAATTAAAATTAAAAATTTGTTTTAACTCTCCTTTTTCTTTTTTTCATAATTTATCAAAGGAATAACTTATAAAAAAGCGGATCACTTTATTATAAAATGAGAAAATATTTGGTTAGGGGCTCTTCCCCTCTTACCGTACACATAGATTTGCCACTGGCATGGAGAATATATTAATAATTAGATATCGACAAAAATACAAATCCCCAAATATTTGTATTTATTATTACTTATATATATTTCTATTATATAAATTCTTATATAATATACCCTCAATTTAATTTTATTCATATATTGTATTTTCAATTATAAATTTTAGATCGCTGACCATAGTTCAAACATTTATAACAAATAAATGAGCAAATACCTTGCAATCTTGGAGTTTTATCCTAAACATTTCCAAGTATGTTAGGATTAGGAAAATATTCCTCATTAATCGAGAATTTTCTTAATGGATTAGATAAGTTGCGATTCTTCATCAAATTATTGCAATACAAAATCAACCATAATAATTACAATTACTATTAAATCAATGGTAATTGTTAACTATAATTGAAGATTCATATTTAAGAGAAGGTAGGCAGGCCTAAATTATGATTTTTATAATTTAAATATTTGTCAACCTCATCTGTCACTATATTCCAAGATTAGCAATTTAGTTAATGATAATAAATAATAATGCCAATTTTCAAATGCCACCTACCATTAACTATATCATCCACGGCGCAGCCTTCATTTGTCATTTTGTTTTTCCACTTAAAAAAAAATCAATATAATGTAGGGTTGATATTTATTTGACCTTTTCTCTCTCTTAACTTTTCTTGCAAATATCCAATGTCGGCCACTCACTCATTTACTTGTTCAAATTCACACACCAAAATTGAGCAAAAATCATAATTATTATATATTCGTTTGATTTTCATTTGTAGCAGCTGCTGATTTTTAATTTTTTTTTAGGATTTGAAAGTCTTTTTATATTCATAGCATAGGTTAAATGTGTTTTAGAAGATTTACATGGATTATTGGAGTCGAGAAAATATATATGATGGCACAAGATTAGTGAATTGATGCTCACTGCTTTCATTTTTTTAGTTTTGCTTTTATTTTTTAATTCATTTTTATTTTCACTGTTGACCCTGTTTTCCTTTGAGTTGGTTTTAGGCAACGTATAGAATTACTCCTTCCGTCCCGGTGAAGTAGTCCCATTTCTTTTCGGCACGAGAATTAAGAGTTGTGAGTGTAGTGGAATCAATATTTTATTGGTGAGTGTGAAAAAGTTTGCCATTTTAGGAAAATGAGACTATTCTATGGGACAAACAAAAAAGGAAAATGGGACTACTTTAATGGGACGGCGTAATATATAACTAAAATGATGGTTGTTATAGAATCTTATTAGACAGTTTCCACGATATTATAATTACGATCATTGTTTTATATTTTGTTATTAGATAAACAATTCTCATTGGAAAGATTTGATGTTAAAAATAAAATCTATGAAAATAGGAATATATTTGAATTTTTAAATTGATCACATCAATAATTGATATTAGAAAATATAAAAAAAAATTAGAAAATTTGTTAGAATTTTCCTTATTATAATTAGTTTTGGCGAGTCAAAGTGTAAAACCATCTTAGTAAGTCTCTAGATTAAGTTTCAATATGGTCTAAAAAATGTAAAGTATTGTGTAGGTCTTTTATTAAGTTGTAAACTGGAACTGATTGAAGACAGATTGAAGAATCATTATGTAGATGCGCAAAACTCAACATACTAAGGTTCAAATCGAACTTACAAGTCTCGAATACACGAGTTTGAAACTGACAAGTTTGGACTACACCATGTATAGAATTGACCAGTCCAGATACCAAACTTAACAGTCTGGGGACCAAGCCTAAACTGATTGATGATGTCACCAATATGGACTTGCAAGTATGACAACTTCAGTATGGAATCCTAAGTTCCAGTCCCCGCGCATAGAGACAAAGAGAAATTTATGAGGAACATACTTTAAGGATTGAAGATTGCTTAAAGTCTACGAACTCGAACTTAGACTTCAGTCTAAGATTCCTCGGACTGACCGAATATTATCATTCTGATAAAAGGTGAACAGTAAAAAAAATGGCGGAAAAAGGCATTGTACCTTTTGGAAAAGGCTACCTACCTGCGTAGAGTGAGAGAACATCGGATTGGTCGAAAATTCGATGTGCCTAATAGCTCCAAAGTTTGAATCTCACTCTTCTGCCTATAAATAGTGGAGGACTTCAACAGATTCAAACACCTAGCACCTTAATTACGAGCTTGCCAAAACTCTCCTAAAATCACGACTCGACGTTAAAGACTTTCTAAAGTTTTTCCGTGTGTCACTCATGTGAACACGAGACTCAGAATAATATTTATCTCACGACTCGACGTTAAAGACTTTCTAAAGTTTTTCTTGGTAATCTTTATCTCCAAGAAAGATTACAACTGTCAAGTACAACTGGTACTTTGACTCTCACGTGCATTCTTGCCGCCAAGCTGATAATTTCGGGAAAATTCTAAACTCCTTGTTCCAACGACGAGGAGGCTGCGTGGTGTGCCCACACTCCGGAGAGCTACGAAGTGAAAGACGAGCAAAGGATCAGGCAAGTGATCTTGTGGATCGGTGGACGAGGTATTCACCGACAAACGATAGATCGTAGGAGCACCTTGTGTAATCCTGAACTTAGTGGATTTCCAAACATCTGTTTGAATAGCGAACGTAGAACATTTAGAGTCCGAACACTATAATCATTTGTCTTTTTATCGCTTTCACTTTATCAACTTACCTTTCTTAAAATTCAACATTTAAGTGTGTTAGTATAAAATTGAAAATGTCTCTAAGTTTATCCGGACTCAAAACCTGAACTAAGATTTGACAAATCAAACCGATAAGCAACCATCACTTTGAATAAGTGCAAATTTCTTAATTAATATTTCCGCAATGCAATTAAGTTTACTCTAAATAATAGGGACCAACAAAAAATAATTAAAGACAATATATCTTAAGCATAATATATAAAATTATGAATAAGTTTAATCTAACTTATTAAAGTCTTGAAATGAAAAGTAGAACGTATTTTAAGCATAAAGAATAAAAAATATAAAATTATTAATAAATTTTTATTTAAAGCATTAAAACCTTAAAATGGAAAGTATAGATTCGATTTTATTATATAAAATTTTTTTAGCACCTAAATCATTCTAATTTTATGCTATAAAGCAAGCATGGTGTAATAGAATGAATTCTTATATTATTAAATCATTGATCTTACCTAGTCTATAGTCCCCGCGTTAAAATTTCAACTAAAATACTAATAATTAGCATTTAAGACTTTAAGTTGAGAAAAGTGATTATTGTCCGTTTTTTTTTTTTTAATTTTTTATTAGAAGTGCAATATGGTAATTTGCTAATTCGCTATTAAAACCATGGTTTTAACTTTTAGTGTGATAATATTTCGTATATTTTGGTTTTTCTGAGGTTGCTTTCAGATTGAGAAATTTTGGCACTTTCATTATACCAAAATTCACGATATTTTTGGAGGTGTTTAATTTATAAAAACAAACTACCTTAATATAACTGCTTTGCGAAATCTACTATGTATTACATAATATTTAATTTTAGCATTTTAATATATTTCATAAGATGATATATATATATATATATATATATATATATATTTATACATATTTTTTTAGAACTATCCAAATAATATTTAATATGGATAATTAATTTGTTACGACATTATACATATATTTTGTGAATTAAATAATATCATTTTGATATGAGATGGAAAAAAATTAGATTCTAAACTATAGTATTTAAAAAATAAGTTAAACTTGATAATTAATTGAAATTTGGGATTAAAAATTACATACTTTCATTATTAATCATAAGATATTATGAAGTACTTCAATAATATATAGTGAGATAAAATATATATTTGTCTATAAATAAAATTAAATTTAAAAAATATTACTAATGTGATAGATTTTTTTGAGAGAAATATGATAAAATGATAAATAAATAGAATTTTTTGTTTTAATATATTAGTTTCTCCGTCCCGCCAGATTAGTCTATATTTTCATTTTTGTCTGTCCCACCAGATTAGTCCACTTTCTTAAAATGAAAAAAAAAAATATTCTCACATCTATAAAATATTAATTCCACTACACTCACAAACATTGGTTTCTGTGC
>JAPKLW010000358.1:39023-59923 GCA_026898455.1 Plectranthus barbatus
GTATTTTCCTTAATAAATCTTCCAATAGGAGTATATTATTCTTACTAAAAAGATGGGAAAATAAAAGATCCATATTAACATATAAGTTTTTGTATTTTCCTTAATAAATCTACCAATTATATATTTCTTACTAGAAGATGGGAAAATAAAAGTTCCATCTCAAAATATTTAATTTGAATATTGTCATAAATGAGATATCCATAGGTAAATATGTATTCGAAGAATTTAATGACCATGTTATTCAATCTCATCATATTTGCGCTAACTTTATTCTTGCTTTTTAATAAATAAATACTACTCTATGTTTAAAAAACGTAAATAGTGATTATTAAAGTTAAACACCAAATTTAAATGAGCCCCTAAAAATTTTGAAAATATTTTACTTATATTTCTAAAATACTTCATTATTATGAGATTGACTATTCCAATTCACGGAAGGAAATGGTTTTAAATTGGAAGAATTTCAATTTCACCACTCTCGCTCTTCCCGGTCCCTCTCTCTCTCCCTTCTACTTCACACTCTCTCTCTCTCATCTTCCTGTAGAGACAAGGAACCGAGAGGAAAAGAAGGAAGAAGCAGTCTTCTTCATAAATAGTTTCCTGTTGATGAGCAGTAGCAACAATTTCAACGACTTGTTTTTTTTGCATTGTTGCCGGGAAAAATGGGTTCCTGCGTTTCGTTTCACAGAGAATCTGACTCCGCCTTGAACCTTGGTTTATCATCTGTCCAATCTAAAGACGAGAAGCTTATCATATCATCGCCGGTCAAACTTAACTCCGTCACGGTCAACGGTCTGGATCATGCCGTTGCTGGCTTCGCTGTGAAGTCTCAGCGCTCGTTTCCCCGTTTCCGCGATGATGGTACCTTCCTTTTTTTTTTTTTTTTTTTTTTTTCAGTTTCGGTGAATTCTGGAGCTCTCTCTCTCTCTCTTGGTTGTTTCTAAGGCAAATTAATCAGCGGTGTTGATCAACTGTTTTTGGATGGTTTTTTCCAAGTTTACTTTTGGCTTCTTTTAACACTTTGTCTGCATATCAATAAATTGTTGACTGCTGTTTTTGAGGTGTTCATCAAAGTGGAATTCTGTGATTGATGGTTGTTTTATTTGGAGTTTTGAGTTGTTATTTTTTCGAATTTTTATTTGGTGATTCGGATGTCTAGGTGGATGGATGATAGGATTCTTTCGTTCCAACTATAGGTCCATAGTTCTGATGATTCTGGGAAGAAAAGTTTCCTTGAAATTTGATAACATTTCTGACATAAATGACTTTAAATTAGTTTTTTCTGCATTAATGTTTCTATTATTGGTTTGCTGGTCCAACTGGCTACAGAACCAATAATGAATTTTCTGGGGTTGGAACCATGACTAAAATATTTAGATTCATCATCTTAGCCACCAGATTAAATTAAAATTAATCAAGATGACGACAATCATGAGGTTAATGTTTTATTCAGAATATAATCTCTTCTGATTCGTTGTGGTATTGGTTGGTGAAAAATAATTGTGGAGAAAATACTTACTTTAAATGGTGTAAAACTGATAAAATGTATATCATGGAAGGTGAATTAGCTTACTTGCTGGAATACTGGAGGGTGAAGCTTTTTCATGAAGTTTTGAGATGGTCCTAACTTAATTTCACAATACAGAAAGGAAGCTAAAGAAGACGTCAACAAGAATTTTGTTACATAGCCACATCAAGAATATTTCTTGTCTTGTAAGGACAAGGCAAGCTAAAGTTCAGGAACTCTACGTTATGTTCCTTATTAGAGTTGTCTCTACACTATGGCAAATATCCCTTTAGATAACACAACTCTTGATTTTACCTGCTAATTAGGTGAGGATCATTTTTAGGTGGTTGAGTCACAATTGTATATTCAAGTTAATGTGAGGGTTGAATTAATTTGCATTTGGTGGAAAAACTGCTCCTAGTAATTGAACTACAATTGTAAGACCTGCCATGAATTACATAGAACAAGAGATGATTTTTGATTGTGTTTGTTTGTTTGAATTGCTCTAATGTGCCTGACCTTTTTATCTTGTTTAACACTTGAACATGACATGACGACTTCTGTTTAGAAAGAGCAGTTTGTTAACTTCTAGTATAGAAATAAAGCTTGTTTCTGTTCCTTTACATGAATTGATATTTCTGAAAGCCTAATACATGGTAACTGTTACATAATAGTATCAAAGGTCACAAAACTTGAGATTTTGAGCTTTTGGGCTTCTCTTCGATCCATCAAGTTTCTCGGTGCTTGATATTTTATTTATTCTCTTTTGTGCTGCTTTTGCATTGCTCAGATGTACCCTGAGACATTTTCTTTTGTTCCATACTTCTAAAGATCCATTTTCTTTGTGTTCATGTAATTGGTAAAAATCTGTTGTTGTCTCTGAAAAGTACCGTAAGAAAAATGCAATGAATTTGAACTTCTAGTTGTTCACTGGTTATTAATCTTATTTCTGTAAATGATGCTGATCTGAAGTGCCTTAATTTGTTGCAGGTAGCAAAGACGAAGCATTCTTTGACTCACAGCCTTGGTTGGAGTCCGATTGTGAAGATGACTTCCGAAGTGTCAATGGTGGTATGATATACCTCTTGGAGAAATCAAATTCTACGAGCTTCCTTCTCTGAACTTCCTGATATATTTCAGATTTCCTTTCTTCGAACAACCAATCTGCAGTTTTTTCTTCTTTTTCTTTTTTTTTTCATAACTGATGCTGATTAATTCATTTTAACACTTAGTTATTGAGTTTCTACCGAGTTTACTAGTCCATTGTACACCATACAAAGCATAACTTCCATCTGCAGTTCTCATTCCATTTGAGGTGGAGAGCTTGAGTTTCATCTCCGTTTTGACCAAACTATTGCCATATGACTCATTTCTAGGCATCTCACGTGATAGAAAACTTATACAGGTAACCTCTTGTGGAGGGTTTACAGATGAACAGATGATAAGGGGAGACGGGGATTAGCTAATCTTATACATGACCATTTTGGTTCATGATTTAACACCATGGAGGTGGCTTAGGCAATCTGGCGTGGTTACTAATATGAATCATATATCATGTATGGGGATGTAACAACAACATCCAAGTCTGCATATCAGTCATTTCTTTTGCTTTCATCTGTTTTCTTGTTTTCACCTTTAGAGTTCTAATCTCAGTGATTCTATGCAAAGGCACCTCATTTTCCCTTGCTGCATTACTTTTCTTAGTGAACTGATTGTAGAGAAATGAGTAGCTTTTGCAGTGAAGGACTGTCTTCTTGTTTGCAGATTTCACCCCATCTCGTGGAAACACTCCTGTCCACCACAAGTTCTCCTCTGGAAACCCTGCGGTGATCAAACCCCCTCTTGCTGGAGGAACAACACCTGCTTCTGTACCTGAGCCATCTCCCAAGAAGAGACTCTCCGAGCTTTTCAAAGAGAGCCTACGCCACCACGAAGATGGAGATGAGGGTGAGACAAGCGATGGAAGTCCGGTTACTGAAAATGGAGCAAGCAGTGAAGTGCTCAGAAAAGAGGAGGAGCCGGAGAAGACTGTACAGTGTTGCCTTCCCGGGCTGCGTTCGAGCCGTAGCTTCAGCGATAGGAAAAAGAAGGCAAGCCCTCCCAACGGCACCACCTCATAGTTTTGGCACCATTGAAGTGGTGAGAAACTGAGAATGATAATGCATATATATATATACTCTTTGGTTTTTGAGATACAATTCACTCACTTTGAATCAAAGAATGGAGTACATATTTAACAAGTCTAGTAACTAAATTTTGTCATATTAAGCTCCAGGGAAAGAATCTATACCAAATTCTCATGATTTCTCTCTTTCAAGTTATTGCCATTGCCATTGATGATGGATTGATGGGAACTTCCTTCATGTTGTGTAAATTATTGTGTTTATAATTCATAATTAAGGACGTAATAGAACGGAGCCAAGTATTATCGTGTTCTAGTTTGATTTAATCAGTATCGAGTCGAGTTTCGAGCTTTCTTATTGAATGTTGTGAAGTTTGCGAATTTTATCGAGCTTTAGTCAAGAGTAAATGAATTTTCTTTTAGAATCTATATATAATATTCATTATTATTTTGATAGAAAAAGTTATTTATTGTAAAACTAATATTATATTCATGCTCAAATTCAAATTTCTCAATACTATAAAGATTAATCATTATTGTTGTTTGTAAATTATGAAAATATAATTTTTATAAAATTAATAATTTTATATTATTACAAATTTAACTCCAAATTTGCTCAAGAGCTTACAAATTGAATACCATAATTCTCAAGATTGATTTTTTTAATAAATGAGTTTCATAAAACAAGCTCGAACGAGCTTTTATTAAGTCAAAATTCGAATAATTTGCCAACAATTTAACTCGGTCTAGTCCACAATTAAAAACAAAAGCTCTATTCTTTAGTGTTTTGCATTCCATTACAAATGTTTACATTCACTTGAATTTATTCCATTTCACCGATTTTGTTTGGATTCAGAAAACATTACATGCTCAAACTCAATATTTTATATTGACAATTATATTCCTTGGCATAATTTTTACATTATCTAAAAGTTTTTGTATATCATTTTTGTAAATATTATTAAAGAAATGCATTGTCTCAAATCTCAAATGTTAATAAAAAGGATATTGAATTAAAACCAAGAATCCCCTCATTGCCCCATGCAATAATTATCCTTGCAACTGGATAAAGACATTCACCGAATAAAATTTACCAAAAATAGATATACACCAATTTTATTTATTATTGGACCAATACCATATTTCTAAATTCCTCTACAGTTTTGCGACTTTCAATGGTTGCAATTCACGAAAACGGCAAACCTGCATTGGATGCCTGTCCTTACTAATTTCTATCATCTCGAACCTACCATTCATGTTAGAATTTATTTATATCCAAAACTATAATTTCTTCTCTCTCTCTCAAAAAAAAAAAAAAATAAAAATTTATTTTATTCTTTTTCTTGGAGAAAAAAATTCATAATTTTATTTTATAACAATATAAGAGGGCCCAAGGCCCATTCTTTCCCCTTGAAAACACGTGTGAAAAGCCCACAACAATACACATAATTCAGTTCGGCCTCAAATTCAGACAAAAATCATAAATTTCTGTTTCTTTTTCCTCCAGTTTCCTTCTTTTCCCCCTTCACGTTCACACACACACACACTCACCTTTCTAATTCTGTTTTCTTCTCGCTCTATAAATTCTCTGCTCCAACTCCTTCAAAAATCAAAATCATAATCAGAGCTCAGATTATGGATTCTCGCACCTTCTTCAATCTAGCTTCTCTCTTCGTCTTTCTCTCTCATCAAGCATTGGGCGGTACCCGCCCTTTTCTTCCTCTCGAAGATGCGCCGCCGGTGGGGATGTGCTCCGCCGCCGTCAATGTACACGGCTACAAGTGCCAGGAATTCGAAGTAAGAATACCGAAATTCGCATTTTACCTTTTTTTAAAAATCATATTATTTGAAAGTAATAAGCGGTGCTGTTTTGCAGGTGAAAACCGACGACGGCTATATTTTGAGCGTGCAGAGAATTCCGGAGGGGCGGAGTAGTGGCGGCGGAGGCGGACAGAAGCGGCCGCCGGTTTTACTGCAGCATGGAGTTCTCGTGGTGAGTTTGTATTCTATTTATAAACAGCATATATATATAGTGGTCGTAGATCTCTGCCTAGGTAGTCGTACAACAAAGAGGTTTAACGTAAATCCGACAACATAGAAATAAATCAATAATATAGTACTTAGTTAAAGTTTTGCAATAATTCATGTTTGGTAGAACAACAATATGATGTTTGGTCCATGCGTGATTTTCTCCTCTGATGCCATAATTTTAAACTCATGGATTTCTACGGCTATATTTTCTTAGAACACATTAATATTTATCGTCACCACGTGCTAATATATATGAGATGATGTAATAATAAAATATTAATAATATTAATTATTCTTAGTATTTTTAATTTATTGTCACAATATCCGTGAATACATTAGCACATGCCTAGAGTATAAGTTTAGATTATAAGTTTAAATATGTAATTAATCACCACATTCACAGCTCCCTAATTGCAAAAATTATTTGTTTAGGACTGAAAATGCACCCATTTCACTTCAAAAATGCTTCAATAAGCTGGATTTTCACACTTTACAGTCTTGGACTGTTTTTTTTATTTATTTATTTTAAATATATTAACATATAAATAGTTATTATATATATATATATGTACATATATAAATGGTATAATAATAATATACATCTGAAAATATCCATTTTACAAGTGAAGGATTCAAACTCATTTACTACACATTGCACTTTCTCATAACCTACTTTGATGCATATTTTGGATTTTTATTGTCAGTAATAAAAATATTATTAATTTTATATATAGAAATCATAAATAAAGTTTCTATTTTGAACGTATAGCATTAATATTACTGCAGGCTATGCAGTGATATCATTCGATATTTAAACCCGACCGTCATCATAGATTTGTTTTTTTTTCTTTTTGAGGAAGCATTCATTATTATTTTAATTTCATTTTGCATCTATGGACCCTACTTTTGGGTGTAAAAAATTAAATCTAGAGTAACAAAATAGCGTATTGTTTTATATTTATCCAAAGTATGCTGTTTTTTTTTATAAAAAAAAATATCTCTATATATAGAAACTTGTTTATAATTTTATATTTAAAATATATAGTGTTTAATTGTTATATATATATATATATATTATATTTAGAAAATTACATTTATTTTTTAATAATAAATATTTTAGAACTAACTATCTATTCGGTCAATTTAATAATTTAAAACTCAATTTATTTAATATAAATATTAGTTTTAACATTGAATCCGAACTTTTATTAAGCGTCGAAAAGAAGATAAAGGGGTACTAGTTAGTTGCATGAAGATTTTTGCCGCCAATGTAAACACAGGCGATTAAATAAAAATTGCTGAATCACAATTTTAGAGTTTTATTGAGTTATACATAATTGATAATTCATTATTGGCAAAAACTTGCGTTAGGCAGGCCTAAACGGTTTAGGCGGGTTTTATCATACCCAAATGGGTTGATCCATCCCAAATAAGGTTTATTAATCCCAATTAGGATATATTATATGAGTTTGGGCTTGGGTTAATGGATAAAACCCGCCTAAATTATTTAGGTCTGCCTAACCCAAGACCTTCCCTTCATTATTTTCTGGATGTTTATCTTGAAGAAAGAAAGTAACGAAAAAAGCAACTTCCTCCCTCCGCTAATTTTGCAAGAGTGAATGTGTAGTACTGTAGTAGATAAAAAAAAAAGTAGGCACTCAGTTATAAATTCGAGTTTTGGGTGGGTTTAATCTAAATTAAATTTATGCATTATATTAAAAAGCCACTTAAATTAGATAAAATGACATTTTAGTCATTAACTTTAAAAATATAATTTATCAAATATATTTTCACGCACTCTAAATTTTAGTTTAGGAAAAATAAAAGGTTGCACATCACATGCACGAAAGTGTGTTAATATAATTATACAGCAAGTCAGGAACAAGTGACACAAGTGGTGTGTAAATGTAACAGTTTCAAATCACAAGAGGATTTGGATAGGTGTCAAAATGGATAAAATGTATTGTGGTAAAAATAAGATGAGGTGAATAGACGAACTTTATTTCTGTTAGGCCAAATTCCAAACAACTGTTTCCGAGGTGATCAGCCCAAAGACACGGGTAGCAGACGGAAATAAAGTTGGACTATTACATATGTTTAATTCAGTCACTTCACTCGGTTACAGTGGTTAAAACACCTTACTTATGATCGAGGGATTGTGAATTTGAGCTTTCTGAAAACTATTTGTGTATTAAATTAATGTATTATTATTAAAAAATTAAAAAATTCTATAAATATAAAATACAACCGTGCAATTTGCCACGTTTGATGGCTACATTTGTCCAAACGCTTAACTCAAACAAAATGTTTCTTTTTAACACCATGAAGTTTTATCTCTTTTAATCATGAAAAATATATATAAATTGTGTATTAATAAAATAAAATATTTGGTTATATTAATATGTGCAGGATGGGATGACGTGGTTGCTGAATAAACCAGAGGAGTCGTTGGCGATGATATTGGCGGATAATGGATACGATGTCTGGATTTCCAATATCCGAGGAACTCGCTTCAGCCGCGGTCACGTTACCCTCGACGCTGCCAACCCTGTGAGTTCTTTAAATAAATCCCATCCTAATTAGAGTCTCCTTCAATTTCTTGCCACACATATATTTTTATGAGATGGTCATGACACATTTGTACATCGAATATTTCAATCGATAAAAATTGTGTTATTTCGATCCGAATGTTCTCATTCGGATCGAAAATGAGAACATTTTGATTGAAATTCTGCTTTTCGATCAAAATGTGCTATATACAAATGCTCATTTTGGTCCGAATGTACAAATGTCTCACCGACTAGTATGCACAAATACCTCATCATCATAAAAGTACTGTGCCATACAAGTTTTTGTCTTACTTTACTGTTTTTTCTCGTTAACAATATTTCAATTATAAGTAATAAATTAAATTTCTAGTATATCAGAAATCAACATCTATACACACGTAAATTATTATTCCAACTATTTTCCTTTCGAGTCCGGTATTTTATTTTATTTTTTGTTCGCTCGTTTGGAATATAAGTGAAGGCGTATAAGAATCAAGAATTAAAACAGTAAAATTATGAAATATATAGTAGAAGACAATCCTAGTTTCAAATAAGGCAGGATGTGTAGTGCATATACATATATTCCCGTGAATCCTAAAGTTGTTGAATTAGAATAAATCCATTCTGCACGTGTGCTCCATGGCCATCTTGTGATATAACCAATTACTAGTATGAATTAATATTTTTAGCCTACACCAACATGAATTAATATACTACTAGTTGAAATTAATATATACATATATCAATTTTTTGTTAGGACTACTGGAATTGGACATGGGACGATCTGGTTATCCATGACCTACCTTCTGTGATCGGCTTAGTGTTCAAACAAACCGGTCAGAAAGTTCACTACGTCGGCCATTCCATGGTATATACGTACTCTTACTTACTTAGTGTCTCACCATTAAGTTCACAGTCGATGTGGGATACATTTAACATATATATTCCATTGGTTGACAGGGAACTTTAATAGCTTTGGCTTCATTCTCAGAAGGAAGGCAGATTGATAAGGTTAAATCAGCTACGTTGTTGAGCCCAATTGCTTACCTCAGCCACATGAATACTCCTCTCGGAGTTCTCGTAGCTAGGTCCTTCGTTGGTGAAGTAATTAAGCACACTCTCTACTATTATTACCCTTCCTTAACTAAAATACGAGGTTTAAATCTTCTTACACTTGTGTTCTGTGCAGATCACTACAATCTTTGGCTTTGCAGAATTCAATCCAAAAGGGTATTCCTCAAACCTGATCAAATCATCAATATTTTTTTTTAAGGCATACATTGACTATGACATCCCTTTTTTTTCATTTTGCAGGGAGCCCGTGGGCAATTTTTTGAAGACGATGTGTGCCAGTTCTGGAGTAGATTGCTACGATCTCCTAACAGCATTCACCGGTATATTTAGATCTCGAACCACTATAATTTTATATTCATCTCTATTTTGTTCCTTAACATCTGCTAAATGATGATGATGTAGGAAAGAATTGCTGTCTCAATGCATCCACCGTGGACCTATTTCTCAAAAACGAGCCTCAATCCACCTCCACTAAAAATCTTGTTCACATGGCTCAAAGTAATCAACTCTCTCTACTTTTTAGCATGTTTTGACATAACTGGAAGCCTGAAAAACATCAACTGTACAGCTGTTAGAGATGGCCGTCTGACCAAATACGACTACGGCAATCCCGTCTTCAATATGGAGCATTACGGGCAACCGAGGCCGCCGGTTTACGACTTGACCAGAATACCACATGATATTCCTCTGTTTATAAGCTATGGTGGGCAAGATGCTCTGTCGGATGAGAAGGATGTGGCCACATTGCTGGATAGTCTTAGACTACACGACGTAGGCAAGGTGCATGTGCAGTATGTCAAGGAATTTGCTCATGCAGACTTTATAATTGGGATTACTGCTAAAGACGTTGTTTACAATCAGATTGTAGCCTTCTACAGAAACCTGCAATGAAGAATCTTTGATTTTGGGAGTCGTAGGTTGTTAGAAAGTGTTTTGGAATGTGAAAGGACTCGCAGAAAACTTCGAGTTTTCGCTGCTGTATATTATTATTATTATTATTATAGAATGAATGGATTAATTGTCTCAAAATACACCAATCATTTTGAGGCACAACATCAATGAACACTGATCTACCACAGTTTTATGCCTTTTATTCAAGAAACAGAAAATGATAAAAATGGTGAAATATTACAAGCAAATCCCATTTACTTAACCTCGATTGTATATAGATACAATGAAACGCCGCAAGCGATTGCAGCGAACAACCACAAACACCAACACCCGATCCTTGGCTTCATCCAACAACTTGAAATAAGCAATTCTCCACGACCTTTTCATGATCAAAGTCCCACAAACTCCCCAGAAACCCATGATAAACCCTAGAACCGCAGATATGATCAACTCCAACACATCAAACTTTTCGTCCTTGCTCTCTTCTCCGCCTCCCCCGCCTGGCGGCGGGTTGCCGCCGCTGCACGGATTCATCAACGGGAACCCACACAGACCCGGATTACCAACGTAGATAGAAGGATCCACAAACGTCCCAAATTGGTTCCTCGTCGGAGTTCTTCCCGACAATCGATTATACGATAGGTTGAGGTGATTCAGCGCTGTTAAATCAGTCATGCTATTTGGGATTTCACCAATTAGTCTGTTTCTCGAAAGATCAAGTGTTTCAAGTCTCGACAGACCTCCAATGTCGGCCGGTATCTTCCCGGTGAGGTGGTTGTTCGACAAGTTCAAGGTTCCTAGTCTGTCAAGATCTACGATCCCCAACGGAATATCTCCTGATAAGTTGTTGGTGGATAGATCAATGGCGTTGACGAGGAACAGAGTGTCCTTGTAGAAAAGCTCTCTTCCTTTTGTAACCACCGTGAGCTGCCCCTCGTAGCGTGGTTCGGTGGTGTCGAGATCGAATTTCATACCATCGAGGTTTCGGAGACACAGAGGTATAATCTGGGACAAGTTGTTTTCGGCGAGGTCTAATATGTGGAGGGAGGCAAGTTTGAAGAGTGATGAAGGAATGACCCCATTGAGCTTTTTTTGAGCGCAGGCGCAGAATCAGTAGAGACTGCAGTTTTCTCCCTATCCAAGAAGGAAGTGGCCCTGATAATCTGTTTTCTCCAAGATCGAGTGTGATCATTTCTGTGCAGTTTTGGAGTCTATCTGGGATTTCACCTGAGAGGTGATTGTTGCTCAGCAGCAGCACTTTGAGGAAGATGAGTGATCCCAGAGAAGAAGGAATCTGACCAGTTAAGCTGTTGTTTGAGAGCTCAACAACATACAGCATTGGCAGATTTTCCCAGAAGAGAGGAATGGTTCCTGATAAATGGTTGTTTGAGATGACAAAAGTGGATAAAGAGGTGAGCTTTTCCATTGACAGAGGAATGCTGCCATTGAGAGAGTTCTCGGAGAAATCTATGTCACTCAATAATGGCAATCTGTCTCCAATATCCACAGGGATTGGACCCGAAAACGAGTTTCCACTTAAATATAGTCCGCTCACATTGGAGGAGAAGAGTGGAAGAGGCCCCTCAAAGTGGTTTTCATTGAGATAAACAGTTGAGAATGGAGTAAACCTTACTGAGTCCGGGATCTTACCTCGTATCTGGTTGTAGCCAAGATCGAGCTCATCGAGCTCCAGGTTTAGCTCTGTGAGCCAGTCTGGGACAACGTCGTTTATCCTAGCATTCCTTATGTACAAGGTTGTCAGCTGATCTTGATTCCTCAGCCAAGCTGGGAAATCTGGACCAACATCACACGATCTCAGTCTGAGAAAACTAAGCCTGAAGGGAGGGATCCATTCTTTGCTTATGTTGATTGCCAACGTGAGCTTAGGGGATAAAGAAAACTTGAAAATCTCCAACTCTTTCAAGTTTCTAAGCTTAGCAAAATGGGCTTCTGTCATCACACCATCCCAAGCAATCTCAGACATTTTCAACACTACCAAGGAAGATAAATTTCCCATGCTTTGTGGAGGAGTTCCATTCATGTTGGTGTCCATGAGGTAAAGCTGCTCCAAAGATGAGAGGTTTCCAATGGATTCCGGTAAAGAACCCACGAACGCGTTGCTCCATATTAAAAGATTCTTGAGGCTTCTCAACTGTCCGATTGAATCTGGGATTCTTCCTCCAAGTTTTGAATTCAATCCCAAGTTGAGCATTTCTAACTTGGTATTGTCACAGATTGATAAGCCATCGATCAGTTGAGTAATCTGGCCACTAAAGTTGTTGGCAGAAAGGTCCAACTTTTGCAAATTGCACAACTTAGCCAAGTTATCAGATAATTCACCTCCTAACAGATAGTTCTTTGATAGATCTAGTGTTTGGAGTGAAGTCAGATTTGCAAATGCAGCTGGGATTGATCCCTGCAGGCTGTTCCAGCTGAGATCAAGAAAAGAGAGCTCGGACAAGTTGAAGAGCCAACCGGGTATGGAAGAAGTGAAGCCATTGTCGGCAAGATTAAGGACTGAAAGAGAAGAGATATTGATGTGAGGGAGAGAGAAGGAGGTTTCAGAGAGCCCACACTGAGGCAGGTGCAATTCAAGAAGAGAAGGAAGCATGTTAACATCTAGAAGCCATCGATGATCAGCTTCTGTGAGATTGACTGCTCCCAAATTGAGATGCTCCAATGACATAAGGCCAGACAGCCATTCCAAGTTGTTTTTAACTTGCTCAGAAGTGTAGCCACTGAGATCAAGATACTGCAAACGTGAGAGATTGCTGATAGTTTGAGGAATCATCCCTCCAAAGTTGGCATAGGAAAGATTGAGGTACCTCAATCTATCTAGTGATCCAAGGAACTTAGGAATCTCATTTCCTCCGAAGTTGTTGAAGCTTAAATCTAGATAGTTCAAGTGTTTTAATTGAAGCAACGAAGAACTTATCTCGCCTCCAAGGCCATGATCCATGTCTTCGCCATCAACACCGCCTGGAGATGCATTCCGGAGGTCGAGCTTGGTGACTCTCCGCATCTTGCCACTGCAGACAACTCCTGTCCATCTGCAGCAATCCTCCCCTGTCCAAGAAACAAGCCTGTCTGAAGGATCAACTAGACCTTTCTTGAAACTGAGTAGGGCTTGTCTCTCCATTTCATTGCACTTCAGCTGTGTATGAGGCATGTCACAGAAAATGAGTTCAACACTTGAAAAACATATTAAGGTTGACAAGAGAAGAAGTGAAAGAGAGTGAGAGTCTGTTTTAGACATTTTGCTGGTATGTGTTTTGTGTTAAAGTTTTGCACAAAATTTATATAAAAGCAGTAATAATGCACACAATTAGTCTTTCAACCAATAGCATTTCATTTGACCCTTTTTAGCAGTAATTAATGTTGTCAATTAGTCTTACAACCAATAGCATTTCATTTGAATAAAATGCGATTGGTTGTAAACATTAATTGCCGCTAAAAACTACTTCACCATTAAATTATGGGCTGGGAATTTCTGTCATTCTTTTTCCTGCGATGGAAATATTTATATACCTGAATGTAAAACCAACAAAATTTTCAAGAAATGTCTGTGGGGTAGAAGCCAAACCATAGTAGCATTCATTTCAAGACTTTGCGCAATAGTTTTCGTTAATTTAACCATATATTTCATTAATTATAAAATGAAAATTTCTATATATAATAATTTGATTGTTTTATGGAACTAACTAGTTGATTAAATATGAAGTACAAAATTCTATTTTATAATAATAATACTAATGATTTTAATAAATTATATAGTATAAAATCAAAAGAAAAAAAGATTAAAATAATAGATCAAGCATAACATAAATATATCTCATATTTAATTATATTTCTATTTTCGATTGGACAATTCAAGAAATTAAATTTATTTAAGTTGATATCATGTAAAATTAAAATAAATATAAAGTTCTTGCATTTTAAATCAAATATAAAAAATATGGTAAAAAAAACATCATTTTTGTTATTTTAAGTAAATCTTAATACATGATTAAGTAATTTTGGCAACAAAGATTTATGCAGATTATTTTGAGAGAAAATGATCTAGAATAGAGTATGAAACTACACAAAAAAAAAATGTTACAACATCAAATTAAATTATTTTTATAATAAGTTCAAAACTTCATATTATATAACTTTGAAATAATCACCTTATAATACTTGAGTTGTATAATTTATTTTCGTTTAATATATTTTTATTTTTAAATATATTAAATTTACACATATTATAAAATAATTTCTATTTTGGTAATCTAGACATTATTTTAAGGAAATTATCACAAATATAGGTATGTGATCATACCAAAAATAATTACATGGTCATAAAATAAAATAATATTCATCATCAATTACATGTTTATGTTTCATTGTTACAACTAAAGTCGGACTCACGTGATGATGATGATAATATCAGTGTGTCATGTATTACTAATATCGTAAAACATATTTCAAAATGTATGAATGACACTCAATTTTCATTAATGCATATTACGGAATATTATTTTATTTATCTAGCATGATACTTATACGAGTATAAGAAAATAAATAATCATAAATATATAACTTATTGATTATAATGAAATATAATGCTTGCGTATGGCGAGAACTTATTCTAAGTACTAACAGAATCAAAATCTTAATCAATTTAGGGAGTAGATCAAACAGAAAGTAGTTATTGAGGGTCAAGTTACTTGACCTAGAAACTAATGTCAACAACTATTGGCTTTCCATGCAATACAAGAAACAAACTGGTGTAGTAGCATAGACTCAAGACTTCTACTCAATTTTGTCATGTTCACAACAAGAAGAAAATAAATAAATAAATAAATAAAACTTGAATTTTTGTATTGTAAACAAGGCAATTCATTTGCAGAGTCTACCCCTCCTTATAATCCATTCTAGAATCCACAACATGATAATCCTTTGCTTTCACACTTTTTGTTCCATAGTTCCTTTATCAATGACTTCTTCCACAATCCTTTGCTTTCACACTCATTGTTCAATTGCAGACTTGACCACTATGAAAACAATAAAAGATGGATGTGGAAATGATCCCACTAATACTATGGCATTTTCTTCTTACTTTCTAAATAGACTATAATTACTTAGCACTAGCCAAAAAAGTATTGACTCCATGAACTTGACATCTATCCCAAGAATTAGCAATGACTAGTATTTATTTGGTCAGAATCTAATATGGTATGCATGAACTAACATAAACCTGCAATTCATAGAAATAAACTCACCTGGGGAATTTGGAGAACATGTTTATGGCTTCATTTCATCGTGTTTTCTGTCTCGTGCTCTTGTTCGAGATTTTTCACTACACAATGAGCTGCAAAGAAAATGAAAAGAAAGCATTGCTCGAATTCAAACAAAATCTCACCGATCCAAGAGGAAGGCTATCTTCTTGGAAGGGAGAAGACTGCTGCAAATGGAGTGGTGTCGGCTGCAGCAACAGGACTGGGAATGTGATCGAGCTCAACTTCCGAAACATGTCAGGTGAGCTAAGTGGTGAGATCACTTCTTCTTTGCTTGAGTTGAAGTACTTGAGTCATTTAGACTTGAGCATGACCAATTTTGGAGGGCGTGTTCCTGATTTCCTGGGCTCCTTTACAAGATTGAGATATCTCAATCTTTCTGGTGCATCTTTCAGAGGCAGGATTCCTAGAAGTATTGGAAATCTTTCAGGTTTACAATACTTGGACCTAAGTTTATATACCACTGAATCTGTTCAAAATGATCTGCAATGGCTGCCTGGCCTTTCTTCGTTGAAATACCTAAATTTGAAAGGCCTTGATCTTCACACCACTTCGTACAACTGGCTCGAAGCTGTGAACACCCTGCCTTCTCTTTTGGAGCTGCATTTGCCTCAATGCCAGCTGATCAATATTCCACCTTCTCTCCCCTCTGTCAATTTCACATCCCTTTTGGTTCTTGATCTCTCTAATAATCTGTTCAACTCTACTTTACCAAACTGGCTGTTCAACCTAACAAAACTCCAAAGTCTTAATCTGAATTGGAATAATCTTCATGGGGCTTTGCCCAATGCAATTTCAGAGCTCACTTCCCTTGAAAATCTGGATCTTTCCTCAAATTATGGCCTTGAAGGCCCTCTCCCAAAAAGGCTTGGAGCACTCTGTAATATGCAGAGGCTATTTCTTGCTCAAAACAAATTCAGCGGAGGGATAACTGAATTCATGGATGATCTGTCTAAATGCTCACACAGCAACTTGGAGATTCTAAATTTGGCGTATAATGAATTTAATGGAGACCTTCCCAGCTCATTAGGCTACCACAAAGGGCTGAGGTATCTTACTCTGTTAGAAAACTCATTCACAGGTTCGATTCCACAAACAATAGGAAACTTGTCAGCATTGGAGGAGCTTTACCTCTCAAACAATCAGATGAGTGGCAACATCCCCGAGAGCTTCGGGCGTCTCAAATCCCTCTATGCAGTAGATATGTCTCACAACTCATGGGAAGGCGTCATAACAGAAGCCCACCTGTCAAATCTCTCAAGCTTGAGGGAGATAGTTATTGGCAGATTTTCACCAAACATTTCTCTCGTATTCAACATCAGCTCCAGCTGGATGCCTCCTTTCAAGCTCAAGTATATCAAGATTCAAGGCTGCCAATTAGGCCCTAAATTCCCATCACTTCTTAGAAATCAAAGTGATCTTCAAACAATTGTGATCAACCATGCCAGGATCTCAGATGTTATACCTGCTTGGTTCTTGGAGATGGAGTTGGAACTGGCGGAATTCGATGTTGCCCAAAATCAACTGAGTGGAGAAGTTCCAAACATGCTACGGTTCAGCCCCCAATCCAACGTTGATCTGAGCGAGAACAACTTCGAGGGACCTCTCCCACTCTGGCCCTCCAACGTGACTACTCTGTATCTGAGGGGAAACAGATTTTCTGGGCCTATTCCACAAGATATTGGGACAGCACTGCCTCTTCTCACAGACTTGGATATTTCAAGAAACAGTCTAAACGGTACAATTCCTTCTTCCATAGGAAAAATGGCAGAACTAACCACTTTAGTCATCTCAAGTAACAACCTGCAGGGACAAATTCCAGATTTCTGGGCCAAAATGCCTATGCTTTACATTGTCGACATTTCAAACAACTCTATATCTGGCACAATACCTAGTTCCATAGGATTCTTACGTGCTCTGAAATTCTTGGTTCTCTCTAGCAACAATATTTCAGGAGAGCTGCCCTCCAGCTTGAGCAATTGCAGTGAACTAGTCAGCATCGATGTGGGAGACAACAAATTGTCTGGAGCCATCCCACCTTGGATAGGAGACCAAATGGCTTCATCATTACTAATCCTACGCTTGACAAACAATTCTTTCAAAGGAAGCATTCCTTCACAGATCTGCAACCTGTCCGTCCTTCATATACTAGATTTATCCAAGAACATGCTGTCGGGGCCAGTTCCTGCCTGTGTGGGAAACCTCACCGGCTTTCAGAGAGATTTCACGTCCGACAACGAGCAATACCTGGGGCGTCTGCAGCTGGTGGCGAAGGGAAGGTTGCTGCAGTACGACTCCATATTATATCTTGTTAACAGCATGGACCTCTCGATAAACAATCTTTCTGGAGAAATCCCACTTGAAATCACAGAGCTCTTCAGATTAGGAACCTTAAACTTGTCAATGAATCACCTGACAGGGAGAATCCCAAGAAGCATGGACAAGCTGGAACGGATAGAAACGTTGGATTTCTCGAACAATCGACTGTCGGGGCCTATTCCACAGAGCATGGCATCGCTAACTTTCTTGAATCACTTGAACCTGTCGCATAACAACCTGTCGGGCCAGATTCCGACTGGGAATCAGTTCGAGACGTTCAATGATCCGTCAATTTATGAAGGGAACGGGTATTTATGTGGTGCTCCATTACCACGATGCAACACATCGAGGAAAACTCCACTGCCAGATGCAGATGATGGAGAAGCAGGTGATGGAGATAGATTCGAGAAGCTGTGGCTGTTTGTTTCTGCGGGGCTGGGGTTTATCATAGGATTTTGGAGTATTTGTGGGTCTTTGGTTGTCAATAAACGATGGAGGAACGCATACTACGGTTTTGTTGATAGGGCTCTGCTGGGCATTTCGTCGATCATTTGGTGTTTCCGCCTGAAATTTCTCACAAACAGATCCTGAGTGATGTCGATGAGATTTGCATGGTAGTTGAGTGAGAGTCGTTGTTAGTACAGTTTTTGGTGGGTTAAATGTTTGGTCATTTTCCGTGAATTTCTTGAAATTATATTTGGTTTTCATTTTTTTAATAAAATAAATATTTACCAATTAAAAATATTGCTATGCGATTTCGGATAATCATATTGGCATTGAGAAATATTTATCTCCATTCTTCCCGCCACCAGCAGTTCAGTGGCAGCTCGAAGTCATGGCCGCTGCCGTAAGCCTCCTCTCGTTTCCTTCACGTGCCACGCCGCCCTCCCTCAATTTCGCTACGTGTCGAGCTACTTCCTCTTCCACTATCTCCAACCTTCCTCCGCCGCCACCACCGCCGTCGCTAGTGCTCACTCAAGAGCCTAAGACCAACCCTATCTCATCTTCTTCATGCGCTCTCTACTGCCCACACTTTCAATCGTAGGCTCAGTCTTAGCGTAATTATCTTATCCTTGGTAATTTCATTGCCTAATTTATATACTCTCGAAATTTGCAGCTGCTCCGGTTGTACTCACGAGTACAACCTGCACCAGCCGCCCATTTTGGCCGAGGCTACAGAATTCTTCAAGAAAATCGGTGTTACTAACTTCACATTCGATACTTGCAGACTCGTAATTTCATACAAAACCCGCGGCTTGTTTGTTTCCTGTAATTAATTCAGTTTTAAATTCACAAAACTGGGATTGTGAGGAAGAAGGGGTTTTTTTTTTTTTTTTGAATTATTAGTGGGGATGGAGGTGTCGCGCCAAGCTTGCGGTTCGAGGTTCATCTATGAAACCATTAATTGGTCTTTACGAAGAAGGCACTCATAATGTGGTTGATATACCTGAATGCAAAGGTCACAAACTTACCTATTCAATAGTTAGCCATTTCTTTCTCTTGGTTTTATATGTGTTTAAACTTGGATAAATTGCTGCTACTTGTTAGAATGATTAGTCTTTTTGTTTTGTAGCTCATCATCCGAGCATCAATGCTGCTGTTGTTCTACTAAAGCAAGGTGAGATCTTCATATCAGCTAAGTGTAAATGTCTTTTCCATGTGATTGTTACCAGTTATGGTCTTTTGTTCTTTCAGCTATGGCCGAACTGAATATCGAGCCATATGATGAAGACAATGGAACCGGAGAATTAAGATATGTCCAGGTGATAGGAAATACATAATTCACCAGTTTCTGATGTGTTTATTTAGTTTTTCTATGTTATGAAGAACTCACCAACATAGAAGATATTGTTTATTTCTTGATTGATGACACTGATACACCATTTTGTGTCTAATAATCGCAATGGCTAGATGGCTGTCACTACATACAACACTTCTCTTCCTGCCTCAGAAAGATATAAAAATGGTTGGTGGATATTTCACTGCAGATTATAGTCGAGTTGACTATTGAGCTTATAGGTTTCATGAAAAAATAACAGGTAAGGTGCAGGTCGCATTGGTTTGGAATTCGAGAAGCGAGAGTTCTCCTAGTTTTGAAAAGTTAAATGCCCTGGCCAATGTAAGATAATTTGTGTTTACTGGCACTTTGTTGTAAAAATCCTACCCATGAGTATTGATAGAGATCCAAATTATAGTACATGTGGATAAAAGGGGGGCCAAGGAGGGAAGTGCACTTGATCCATTCGGTTTGGGCTAACTTTCAGACATCGACCAGCAATGTGAGTTCTCGTTTAGATCCTTTATAACTGTGTTTGGTACTTTGGTTATGTTTTTCTCCTGTTAAAGACATTCATGTTTACGGGATTATTGTTATGATAAACCTTTCTGCCCATCTATTTGATATAGTATTGAGAAAAATATATATAATAATCCATCTGTTGAATTTTTGTTTTTGTTTTTTTTTTTCTTGTTTTTTGTTTTGTTTTGTTTTTTTATCGACTCTAAAGTGAAGAAAGTAGAAAAAGATCACATTTGACAGGACTTCTTTCCAGAATTCAGAATTTTTTTGAATGGTGGAAAATTTGAATTAATCTTGATTTAATGAAGTTGTAGAAACAAATCAGGCTTTTGTTGATCCATTTTATCGTAGTATTATTGAGCCTTGAGTCTTCTATATTTCTGATTTATCTTTTATCATGCTAAACAACCATATATGATGAAATCATGTCGTAAAATGTAAAACCTAGATCAACATCCAATATTTGGCACAGTCCCTTTCTGTGCTGTTGTTTGAGAATTTGATAAAGGTATCTAAAATACCTCCAGATCCTGCTTACATCTGGATGTATAAATGTGGTAGTTTTCAATTATGTGCATTCATCCATTGGAGATACGAGCATATATGCATGAAGAGACAAAATCATGAAAATTAAACCTATAAAAATACCTCTATACGCGCACACAATCTCTAACACATTACAAACTCCTCAAGTTGGAGCATAGATGTATAATCTACTCAAACTCCTTGAATAGCCTTTGGGAAAATGTCTTCTAATTGGCCTAGAGAATAAGTTTGACTTGGCCATTGTTGGGAAATCTGGCTAAGTTTCCTTTCCCTCAGTAGCACTCAT
>JAPKLW010000358.1:74923-137669 GCA_026898455.1 Plectranthus barbatus
ACACATTTTCCGCTGCCAAGTTATACCCTGATAAACCGGGACCAACAGCCATCACATGGTCTGTGGCACTAGAATCAGTAACCCATTTGGAAAATGTAGAAACAAGGCTAGCATTGGATTTACCTAACTCAACAATGTTAGTGATACGAGTAGGTCATGTCTCAGTCATTTCCTGAGTCTAAAGAAACAAGGCATACTCATATGCAAATATTGTGATAGAAGACCTGCTGATAAACTCTTTGCTGCCATTTTCTCCCGCTGAGTGTGCTTTACAGTTAGATCAGCCCAATCAGAAAGCAGCACGTTAAGTTCTTCATAAGTCCTCTTAAACTCCATAAAATAATCAGTAAGAGTTCTGTTTACTTTTAAAAAGCTCGATACTCATAAACTTATAACTATGAGAGATATTCCCCTTCCAATGAAGTACATTATAATCCATCTGCAAAAGAGAACTGCTGCTTGACATAAACAAACATATCTTACCTGTTCTGTTTAGGTTGAATAAAAGTTATGTTGATATCGAAATTCACTAGCCCTTGCCTTATTTTCTCATTGCCTTCGGTTGCAGGTTATTTTTGGGAACAGATGGAGACATCTTTTAGGAGAGGTAGACTTCTGGGAGCATGTTGGAGGAATTGATGTTTCAATAGCCCCTTCGAGCTTTGGGCAAGCAAATACGCGGGTTAGTGTTCTGGATTTAACACTTATATAAATTGATGTTTAAGGAAGATGGAGTTTTATTCTCATATGTTTTTCTTCTTCTTTAAAATGCTTGATATCTTTGTGCTGCTCAATTCCCTCAGTGGTAGCATAACTTGAGCAACTGATTTGGAAATTGTTCCTAAGGCAACATATAATATACCTGCAATGCCTAATTAACCTATTCCCTGGGAAATTTCCAGGCTTTTGATTCCTTACTACGCAAACTACAAAAGTATGTGCCTTATGGAGCATCGGTGGTTGATCTTTATGCTGGTGCTGGGGTGATTGGTTTGTCATTAGCTGCCGCAAGGAAGTGCAGGTGGAACAATTGTTGAATTTTAGTTTTGATTCTCTTTAATACAATGAGAAGTTCCTATGCACGAGATTTGGTTATAGAACTTCTTTGTATTAACAGGTCTGTGAAATGTGTGGAGGTGAACAAAGAAGCGAAGCTTTCTTTTGAAAAAACAACTTCTCGGTTACAAATTGATGAGGATTGTAGCATCAGCTGGCATCAAGCAGATACTTCAAAAGTAAGCAGTACATTGTCACTTCATTTAGTATCTAAGTGTGGGCAACACATGTTCCTACTTTATTAGCATTACCAACTTCTTCATGCACATATAGGTTAAAACATATTTGAAATTCCTTAGCACACACATTATCAGGAACCTGTTAACTTATCACAAATTGTCAGGAACCACATTCTTGGCTTTTGGGATCTGACGTCGTTGTGGTAGATCCTCCTAGGAAAGGTCTGGACCCATCTCTGCTCATTGCTTTGCAGTCCGTGTCATCAATGAAGATCAAACATAATCTATCTGACAGGTGGGTCTATGGCGCGAATCTTGAAGGTTCATTGAAATTATTAGTACTTTTTAAGTAATGTGAAATTGGTAGTTTTTTTGTTTATTGCACTAACTTTTACATATTATTCCAGTTCTGAGAGGAAAGCCAAAATGGAAAAGAGACCATGGATTCTTCGAGAAAGAGAGACTTCTGTGCAAAGCAAAGGCCAGGTGGCTCAATTTGAAAGTCCTTCACTGCCGCAAACTCTTATATATATTAGCTGCGGATGGGATAGTTTCAAAGAGGTAGTTTCTCTCTTAAAGATATTAAAAAGGGTTGCACCCAGAGTTTCAACATTGCTAAACCATGTTCTAAATAGATTATTTTTGTTTTTTGTTAACACCTTTACTAGTTGGCCGGGTTTGGGAAATTGTAATTTTATTTCAAGCTCATAATCTTGTGTTTTGCATACAGGATTGCAGATCCTTGCTCTCTAGCAAGGCATGGCATTTGGACAAGGCCCATGGGTTTAATTTTTTTCCTGGAACACAGAGGTCTCTCTCTCTCTCTCTCACACACACGCAATCTATCACACAATGGTTTTCTGACTCCTGAATCACCCTGCAATATCACAAGCATTGAAATGCTTTTTTGCAATGTGTTGGCTATTTCCTGACTTAAAAAGAAAATCACACCTGAAGATGTGGCGTTGAAAATTGCTTATGAAAGTAAGCTATCTTGTGAACAAGTGACTAATTGGGCGCAATGTCTAAAATGATGCAGTATTGAGGTCCTGGCTGTGTTCAAGAGAGGCTCAGGAGTAAAGATGAAGACAAAAAAACATGGGAAAAAGAAACGCTTGGCTTGAGGTGCACTTTTAGATCCGCATATGTGATACCGGACAAACATTTTTGAGAACTTCTGTTGAATGAGCTTTGAATGATGAGAAGGATTTCTATCTACTGTCATTATAGTGGCTGTTAAAGACAATATTGTATATAGAAAAATTGACTCAAAGTGGTGAGATGAATTATAAGTGATGTACTATTAAAAATTGTATCATGACAAACAATCTACACACTCATGTACTTTATGCTTATGAATCTGGAAAAATATTGAACCATTCAACTGAAAGAATTTAATATATCTGTAAAGCAAATGAGATATTGTGTGGGAGATCAATGTCTCTTTTTACGCCCTTTGGATCTTTCCAAGTGAGGAAAGACGCACAAAATGTTGTGGGCTCTCAAGTCCTGCCTTGTCAAAATCCCCACCACTGGGTGCACCTGTTGAAGGGTCAAAAAGTTCAGGTTAGATAATTTATATCTTCTACCTTATATCTGCTAAGCATCATATATTTTCCCCTATGTTATCATTGTTTTCTGTCATAGTGAAGCAGAAAATGATTAGGATAATCGTCTATATCATTTAATTTTACATGAATATCAGTTAAGTTACTCCATTGTGTAAATTTGCAACTTAAACTTACCCCAGCTGCTTGGTATTTGGGTATGATAAGCATGTGGCGGAGCCCTACTTGTCTGAAGAGCACCATAGCCTTGGCGACTGACATGCTTTCAACCACTGTGTATGGAGTTGTGTTGGTTAAGGGATGTAAATCAACAAACATCTCCATCTCATCCTTGGTCACTGTTATCTCTTCTATCTTGCCTCCCCTTTCAGCCAACTCCATGGAAGTGAACTTCTCTCTCACTTCCCATTCTTCTGCTCTTCGTCTTTCTTGCAGGAACCACTTTTTCTTCAGCACTAAAATGAGATGAGCTCTCAAGATCAGGCCATACAGCTCAGTTGCACCATCTGGTGTGCCCACTGGTGGAACCACTCCTACATCTACTACTGGGAAACCATTGTGTGTGGTATTTTTTAGGACTTCGACAATACGACCCACCTTCTCAATTCCACTTAGGCTGACAACTGCGGGCTTCTGATCAGCAATCTCACCGACTGTAATATTCCTCATCCATGGCTCAGGATGTGCTTCCAAGAAAGGTAGCCCTTTTAGTTCCAGTATTATGTCATAGATGCTCGGGTTGAAGCAGTCGCCTACTGTTTTAGCAATTAAAAGAACTAGCATTGTAATGGGCAGCAAGAGAAGGTTGTTGGTAAGCTCAAGAAATATGACACATAGAGAAACAGTCATTCTCATAGACCCAGCCATAAGGGAGGCTGCCCCAAGAACTGCATAGAGGCCCTGATCAATTTTTGTGTAGGGTTCCATGGCAATGCCAAGAATACGACCATAAGCAGAACCCATGAGAATGATGGGCAGGAAGAGACCGGATGGGACGGCAATTCCAAAGGTGATGAGCCCTAATATACAGTATAGTATGAAGAAGATAGTGAGAGAGAGAACATGGAACTCTCCTGGTGTGTTTATAGAAAAAATATTCCGAACAGCCTCATCGTTGGTGGTAATGAGAAGAGTGGCTAGGTCATTGTAGTGGCCTTTTGGGCAGTTGAATTTTTTGAACCCTGTTGTGGGACATTCTACTAGGGTGGAATCACATGGTCGACACTTTGCTAGAAAAGGAAGTCCAAACATACAAAAAGAAGTGAAAAGGGATACACTCAGACTGAGAAGAAGTTTATGCAATCTGCCCTTCCTGCAAAACAGCCTCAAATTAGCAATTTTCAGATGCAATCGATTTATGACACTAGAAATGTTACTGAACATTGCAGGGAAGGTCTGCTTAGTTACAATGTGGTAACATTGCAATGCTGATTACTAGTGAATTTTGAAGGATCATCAAAATATGGTGCTTACTCGTTTATGATGTTGTAGACCCTGAGAACCTTGTGGAGAACATGGTTGTAAAGGCTTCCCAAAACGCCACCAATAATTCCTATTACAACAATAGGGATAATGTCCACCACATGGTATCTTACAGAAACGCCGCTGACATCGAACATGATTAAACCTCCTCTCCCAAACAATCCACAGTTGCTAAATTTGCAGTACTCTATGAATGCCCTGAGAACTACGACCACAACTGCAGTACTGAAAAAGGTTCTCCAGAGAAGGGCACTTCTCCACCATGTGGCCACCTCCTCAAGAGCAAAGAGGACACCACCAACTGGGGAGCGGAAAGCAGCACAAACCCCAGATGAGGAGCCACAGGTGATTAGATCACGACGGTCCCTGTCATTGTTGAAGTACCTTAGCCACCGCCACTTAATGCGGTAATTGTCAGTCCCACCTTGACCCAGTAGGGATGCAATGCAGCAACCGATGTGCACAAGAGGACCTTCTTTTCCGAGATCCAAGCCTGCAGAAACAGCTCCAATGCTTCCAATGATCTGTGATGATAAGATTAGCCCACATCTCAGCTATATTTCCCCCAACTTTTGGCATATCAGTGATGGCTAGAGTAGCACTAGAGCATAACAAATACAGGTGACAATGAAGTCCATCACGTTGGTTGCTTCGTCAGTTAAGCAGGATAACTGTCTAGACTTGATCTAGAAAGGTATTATTAAAATTTCATACGATATATATAAGGATTATATGATTCATGATAAACTTGGTTTGGATTCATTAGATTCCTTTCTCAGTTCATAGACAATTGCTACACCATATATGCTGTAGTAAATTCACTGAATAAAAAGGGCACCTTCACAATCAATGTTGTGGCACCAAACATATTGGGGGTGTCAATTCCGTTGAGATAAGCTTTTATTTCAGGAATTCCAGGTCCAGCTGCAGTAGGTGCAAAACAAACACACAAAACAGCTGCCACCAGAGTCAGGAGGAAATTTGCCACAACCATATATGTGAGCCCCATTAGGTATCTGCACAATCAGATTTAGCTAATCACAGATAAGAATTTCCATCATAAAGGTAATATCCTTAATTATAAAGGTATGATCAAGACATTCTTGAAATTACACTAGCCTCTGCACATACTTGCCAGGAGGTGTTGTAACTATACCTTTTCTGTTCGATGTATTCCACGACAACAAGAAGTTTGTATCCTGCAATATTTTCGATAGCAAGATTAATGATGGTGGCTATCAGTCCTGTCAGCAGCCCAACAAGAAACGCCAGCAACCATTTGGAGAAGATATACTGCAATACTTCAGTTTTTGATCTGGTTCTCCAGTCTTGCTTAAATAGATCATTTTCGTTGATCCTATCCCAGTTAGAAGAGAATGAATCATCAAAAAAGGCATCTATTTGATGAACAGTCAAGTAGTTTTTACCAAGAACACAGGGAACTTTCCACTATAAAAGAAACTAGCATGGAAAATCTTGAAAATGTCCTTACTCGTAGTCCAAGCTCTCTATGTGAGAAACTTTTTCTCCGATTATGGCGAGGTGATTCGAAGATAATGTTTGATATCTTTTGATCAGAGGTCGATGGAGTGAGTTGCTTTCAGGGTCATCTTCTTCCTCTTCTCTTTGTGTTTCTATATTTGCTGCTCCAGCTTCTGCTAACTTGCTAAAATCCTCCATCAGGTCAGCGGCTGAAGCAGAGTTCTGGAGAGAAGCTTGCTGGAGTCTGATATCAGTTTCACAGTTGCAATAGAGTAGAGTAAGTTGTTCCTTTGTCTTTGGAATAAATAACATGTGGGTTTAGGACCACACATATCAGTCTTTGTCTTTACATGGTTAATAATGCTAATGCAGATTTGTGAATTTTCTATAAGCTGCTGCATCTGGACAATGCTTTGTTGGAAAGTTGTTGTTACATAATCATGGTAATAGATTAGAATGCGATATTATTACACCAATTATATGGGCTTTCACATCAATCCCTTTTTTTTTAAGGGGAAGTCATCCATCTCTACTGATAAAACTGGAATATATACTATGTAGATGGTATTTGATAACAACAACATGGATAAGTGTCTGTAGTGAAAAATATCTGCCTGAGTTGAAAGGTACAAATAATAGTTGTAATTTTGCAATTGGCAGGTGGCAATGCTGATGCATGTGATGTGCACCCCAGTACCTATATTTCAACCAACCCCTTGCCAATGACATTGGATGTAATCAACCATAATTTTTTGGGTTGCTATTTTTTACTTGGCATGTTGAGTTGGTCTTGTGTCAGACCAACTATGTTAGTTGTAGATCCTGTTAGAATGGAACCATTTATATCTCAAACCGACAACCAGGTTATTTGGGGGTTCCCATCATTGTAACTAGGTTGGTTGTAGTATTGTATTAGGATCCGATCGTAAGGAGGTGGCTCGGACACATTTTTTCCAGGTATGTGGGACACATTAGTGATGGATCCAACTATGAAATGAACAAAGTAAAACTTGAAATATGGTGTTAGAAGATAAATGAAAATATACCAGTTTGTGCCAAGATTCAATCTTGAATATAAGAAATGATCTATGTTGTAACTTTTTGTGCTCCAAGATTCTAGCTTTATGGATAATATTTGATGAAAGCGTGTTAATTAAGTACTTTTCCAAGCGATTCTAGATCTCTCTACGTGTCGATCTAAATTATCCATTTCTTGACCCTATGCTAATATCTATCTCTCTACATAAGCATCAATCATACTAGGAACAAATGTCCAAATCATCATTCATCCAATCGTCCAAACGCATAGATCTAACGGTGCTGGTTTCATGACCCTTGTAGTAGTTGATGAGCCATTTTTTATTTGTGTCTTGCCTATTTTATGCTTCCTCTTCGTGCAATGATTGAGCAATTGATGTATTGAATCTATATCTGTTTCGGCATCAAATTCATTTTCAAATTGAGCTCTATGGACCATGAAAATTAATTGGGATTTATGGGTATACATGTGAAACTTATATGGACAAATTGAAGTTTATCTCCCATTTCAATGCTTTTTTATTATTTTTTTGGTCGGTAGAGTCAGATTTGGAGATAGACTCACAATCACTCACGTTTATTGTGTTGTGTGTTAGACTCATGCTATTTAATATTTTGATAATTTTAATATCACAGTCTAAAACGCTTTAATTACATTTTGAGGTTGGAGACTAATGTTTTGATTCAATGATCTACACTTGTTCAAATCATTTATTGTAACTTGGTTTTGCATCTCTGAATTGATGAAATTCAGTAAAATATATCAAATAGTCTTTTTTTTTTCAACATATGTGTTGTTTTTATACATCTCAATGAGATAAATATTTGAAGATAATCATGTGGTTATATATGCCTATAATATTTATTGTAATAGGAGTATTTTTTTATTATTATAATTTGCAATTTCTATACTTGTAGTTTATTTTACTTTTATCTGTATTTATAAAATATATATATATATATATATATATTGCATGTATGAAATATGAGTGGATTCAATAGTACCATTCATTTATAATAATAATAATAATAATAATAATAATAATAATAATAATAATAATAATAATAATAATTTAACGATAGAGTTTAAAATTTATTTTTATTTTTATGATTTATTATGTTATATGTTATGCTTAAATATATTGTGTCTACTTGTCGTATATATTATTCCTACTTTTTAATAATTTTTTTTTTTATCTCAACCATGGTGAACTTAAATTCATTTGACTTTACTTGTAGAATCAATCTCAATTTTATATGAAATAATCTAAATATTTAATGAGAATATGTGAAGCTCACAACTCAAAACACTATCCATGTAGTATATTTTTATACGTGTTAAATTTCACATAAAAACATAATTAGGATTTAAATTTGAGTGGAATAATCAAGCCACGACACTGAGCTTTGGTCCTTTATTTGTTCACTGAAAGGCTTAATTATTGGTTTCTTTAAGGTCATGATTAACTAAATAATCCACCCACAGATAGAATACTTTTGCTTTATTCATTTCTCACCTCAAGTGTTGCTTTTATTTGGGGAATGAGGTTCTCCGTTTTAATTAATATTCTTAAAATAATGATTAGGAGTTATTCGATAAGTTATCAACAAAACTTTATCTCATTCCAAAAAATTAAGTAAAAATAGAGAAGGTATGTATACTAGACTACTAGGTGGAGAATTGAAGATTGAATAGTTGTCGGGGTTGTGATGATGCGACGTCGAGGCGCCACATCTAGGTAAGGATGCATCACCACCACAAACCAAACCTGCCTCTTCCCACCACTCTTTTAGGACAGGACCACTCCTAATAAGGGAATTATATTTTGTGTGCTCTCTCAAATTTACTTCAATTTCCCCTGAAATTTTCTGCACGGATCTATTTAAGGAATAAAAGAAAAGGCGGATAATAATATAGTGTTGGGAATATTGTATCTTTTTAGCTCTTATAATTATTTGTATTGATTTTGGTGCATCAAAGTTAGATTATCTAGTATCTAGCAACTTAGAAATATGTTGAAATTGTAAAAGTTCTGTATAGGATGATTATGATCGAGTTGTAATAGAGTTAGAAAAGATCGCTGAATGTTTGTTGAAGGATTCAGCAAAGTACGAGAAGATTGCTAGAAGACTGAAGCAAAGTGCGAGAAGATTGCTAATGGATTCAGCCAATGCGCAAATGTTGCTAAGATTGCTAGCAAACAATGAATCTCATAAGGCTAGCAAACATATGAAGATTGCTGAAGGCACTCAACGGATAATAGATTGATGAAAGAATGTAGCAAACAGATTGCTGGATCTCAGCAGACAAATAGTGAACTCAACAGAGTGTTCCAATAGCATCTAGCAATCATCTGAAGCCGCTGAATTAGACGATCTTCAATTTTCAGAGTTTAAGGAGTTTTCTGAAATCGAAAAACTGATTTATTAAGAGACAAAAATGGATTTTTCAGAATTAACTAAGAGATCCGTTCTGGCAAGTCAGCTAAATAAGGAAAAAGCCAATCAAACGAGGAAGAGACCTGAAACGTCTTTGTGTTTTTCAGAAAAGGAAGAAAGGAGATTGGTGGTTCGGCAACATGTGCCTAACGGACAGAAGTTCGACAATTACGCGCAAAATATGCATATACTCTGTCGAATTCAAATTCGATCAGAAACTGATCGTGGCTTTGCTAAAGCTACCTGTGTTCATCACGAAACTCTAAAAGCTCTTCTGAGGTTAACTTGAAGTTCTTTCTGTCTAAGAAAGAACTCAGCAACCATCTTGATCTGCAAGATTGATTAGTACGGGCAATTGCCGCAAAGAGAAGAAGTTCTAGGAAGAACTATAAAAATCCCAATCTATCATTCAAGGAGACTGTGAGGTGTGTCCTCACTCTGAGAGTTGCTGAGAAGATTGAGATCAAAGGTGCTTGAAGGTGCACTATGACCAAACAGAAGAGCTGCTTACAATTAGAGATCGAGTTTGACTTGTTGTATTCAATCTTAGTGAATCGCAGTCATCAGACTGTAGAGTGGACGTAAAACATTTGTTCAAACCACTATAACCTTTGTGTTATTTACTGTTTTATTGTTTACTTGTTGATTTAAAATCCAACACCCCAAGTGTTGGTGTATAATCTGTAACAAACCTAAGTGCTTCACGAGCTTAATTACCTATAAAAATTTGTTGAGTCGAGACCTCAGCAAGATAAATGCACGATCTTTAATATTCTGTATTTATAATTACTCTGATCGGGGACCAACATATATTACATTTGATACCTAGATATCCTAAAATCTACAAACTCAATCATCAAAAGGGAGCATCACTCTAAGGATGAAGGCGCCGAACCCACGAAGCTCCAATTTTTTTTAATGTATAGATGTAGTGGTTGTCTTCATAGCCACCCTCAAGCCCTATGTCCCATGCTAAAATTGTTGGGTAATATCTATTCTAAAACAAAATCTATATTAACATAAAAGTAAAATTCCAAAAAAAAAAAAATTCCGCTCATACAAGATTCCTAAAATAATTATTCAAGAAATAAGGAAATTATCACCTAAAAATTGCAATTAACTTAATGATATTAATTTAAAATATTAAAAGAGAAATTTTAATGGTATTAAACCATGAATTTCAATAAAATAGGACTAAATCACATTTAATTATAACAATAATCACGCACATTATTTTATTTACTTATATAAAATTATGGAAATTAGTTATACAATAAATATTATAATAAGAAATGGACAAATTCAATAGGACACTATCATAATTACTAAATTGCAATTTATGAATTGTACAAAGAAAACACACGTTTAATTAGGAAATATACTAATTATAATTATAATCTTAATTATCGTCAAATCAATCTTAATCCACGTGATTTCAACTTTAAATATCAGTTATATTTTATCGGAAATGGTCAGCTGCTTTGTTGAAGTGAGAGATAATTGGCACATAGAAAGATCTAAATTTTATATAATGCCGCCCGTTTTTCGTTTGCTCAAAGATCTTAACATCTGAAGATCAAAATTAGCATTGAAGCTAAGAATTGTTTGTTCATATGTGGTTCCTCATTTCAACAACAAGAATTTATTTCATAGTATCCAATGTGTGTTGCTTGATTGAACAGTAATATCTATGGCATTTTTATTTTTATTGTTTTATATCTCTGTTAAAATCTTTATCACAAATTTGATTGCTTTTGTATTTTATAGGGTGTTCGCATACATGTTATTATTAAAGAAAAGTTGTTATCTAATTTCAGAGACAAATTTGAAGAGGGTAATGTTTTTGCCTTGAAAGATTTTTTGGTATCCTATAACACAATGAGAAATAAGACAACAAATAATGAATGTATGATTATATTTTTGGCTAATACCCGATTTTTTGAAGTATTGGTACAAATTAATAATAATTCTCATTTTGTGTTAATACATGTATATTTATTTCTTATCATTTACAGATGTGACTGGAAAAAATATTCAAACATATCAACCAAAACTCCAACACGATAGTGGACCGAAAAAAAGAATTATTGATGTTATAATTGAAGATTCGAAGTATTGTTGTCTTGATTATTCATTTTCAAATTATTTTTTCATTCTATTTATGTTAAATAATTTATATTGTTTTATTATGTTTTTAGAAAAAAATACTCTGTTTTGCACCTTATGGGATGATTATGCTGAGAAAATCATAAATGTGTCAAATGGATTTAACCAAAATCAGTACTATTTGGTCATTAAATTTTGTCAACCTCACGTATAAAGAGGTCAGTCTTTTTATATAAATTTTTGACAAATACATTATTTATATTTTACATATTGCATTTTTTTAGGTGAAATACGTATCAAAAGTACATTTCATTCTACTCAAGTTTTGATTGCTGAGCATGAAGAGTGCGTCGAAAGTATTAATTAAAGGTTTGTTATAAGATATAATGTGTTTATTCACTTGAATTTCTTATAAAATTTTATTCATTTAATAACTGTTTTCTTTAATTTTTTTCTTTTTTTTTACAGATTGACATGGTGTTGCAGCTGTAAAAGAAATAGAGATTCACAGAAGTACAATATCTATTATAAAAAAAAGATCTCAAAAATTTGTTGTACTTAATAAATGAAAAGGATCATTTTTTAGTTTTGAATTGTCGATCTTATTTCAAACAGGTACGCTCACTTGTGTAAAATATTATTCATTAAAAATAGTGTTGCATTTATAGAATTATTTTCTTTCAGCAAATAGTACTAATCATGAGCAGCTAGAAGAAAACTCGGAAAATATTTGCGATTATGTTATGGATGAATTGGAATATGCTGATATTTACGATGATCATGTAGATTAATTAACTCATGCTTTGATATGTACTTCATCGACACATATCAATATTACTAAAGGTATGTAATATTGTGTATCAATCATTAAATAGTTATTATATTTTATATTAATTTTAAAAATTCATGAATTTGTAAAAAATTATTATGTAATAATATGCTGCGTATATATTTATTATTTATATATATTAAGAATGAAATTAATTTAATATTATATCATAAAACGTGGGTGCTCATTAAATATAAAAATATAAAATTATATATTTTATTACTTATCTTCAATTTAATTTTTATGAGTTAGGTTATTTTTATATTGGTGATCCTACGTTCAACGGTAATTATTGTGGAGCATTTTTCTTGTATGGTGAAAGACAAAAGAAGGATAAAATGACATGCAATCCCAAATTTTCGTCTTGCTGTTTTCGCATGCAGTTCCCTCCACAATTATTAAGTAATCTTTTATCTGAAATTCATATACACAACAAATATTTTCAACAAAATATACAGTCATTCAATAGCATGTTCAGCTTTACGTCTATGGGTGGAAGAATAGACAAGAATTTGAACACCGGATTTTCACCTCCAGTGTTTAGATTGTGTGGACAAAACTATCATCGAATTGGTAGTTTATTGCCGGAGGATGGTGCAACACCAAAGTTTGCTCAACTTTACATGTATGACACACAAAATGAGATATCAAATAGGATATCATCTGTTAGGTAATAACTTTACCGTCAATAAATATTCTTTAATTTCTTATCGAATCAATATTATTTTATTCTATACAAATATCTGAATATTTTTTATGAATTTTTATTGTCCTGTCGTTCGGAAGAAGCCAAAAATATACAAGATGTTGTATCATAATTAATTACCATGTTTGATATTCACAATAGCTTGGTAAAATCATTTAGGATGGCTCGCGATAAAATAGAAGTCGAACAGTGCTCAAACATCAAGTTGAAGTTAATAAGCAGGAGAGCTGGAGATGCGAGAAACTATAACATGCCAACTGTTAGTGAAGTCACTGCTCTTATTGTTGGGGATTTTGATGAGGCAATGGGCCATAGAGATATTCTGATTGAATCAAAAAATGGTCAATTACAGTGTATAAATGAGCAACACCCTTCGTACCTTGCACTTCAATATCCAATTTTGTTTCCATATGGAGAGGATGGATATACTGAAGACATTTCACTATCAGTGATGAGAAATGATAATTCTCGTGCTAGGAAGAAAGTAAGTCAAATGGAGTATTTTGCGTATCGTTTACACGAACGTATATCAGGATCAAACCACTTATTGTCTTCAAGGAGATTATTACAATAATTTATTGTGGATGCCTATACTATGATTTAATCTTCCAGATTGAGCTATATCAGATACAACCAAAGCAAATTGTGATGTGATATATACAATAAGTTGACAGAAGTTGTTGCACGGGAGAAAATGATCCAATCACCAGGGGAAAGAGAGTTATATTGCCATCGAGCTTTACAGGAGGGACGAGATATATGATTCAAAATTATTAGGATGCAATGACAATATGCCAATAGGCGGAATATCCAGATTTATTCATAACTCTCACATGCAATCCTAAAAGGCCAGAATTAGTACGTTTGTTTGATGAACGTAACTTGGATGCAGAAGACAGGCCAGATATTATAACCCAAGTTTTCAAGATGAAATAGATAATTTGATGAAGGATGTGCGCTATAAAAAAATCTTTGGAAAAGTTATTGCAGGTATTTGATATATTAATTCTTATTCAATTTAGTTAAACTTGCATTCATAATATTTCTTCTACACAAATAAATTATATTGTTTAGAATTTATATTTTACTAAAAAATATTATTTCTTATTTTATATACAGCGGTATACACTATTGAATTTCAAAAGAGAGGATTAACCCATACACATATATTAATTTTCCTGGCGAAAGAGGACAGATACCCTTCAGCTGAACATATTGATAAGATCATCTCACCAGAAATACCAGATATAGACGTTGAACAAAAATATCACATTGCATTATCTAATTTCATGATACACGGACCGTGTGGTGTTGCAAGAAGAAGTTCTCTGTGTATGGTAAATGGAAAGTGCTCCAAACACTTTCCAAAGAGATATGCACAGGTCACCATAATTGATGATGATGGGTATTCTATCTATCGAAGAAGGGACAATGGTAGGACAATTAAGAAAAATGATGTATATTTGGAGAATAGATACGTTGTACCTCAAAACAAATACTTATTGATTAAGTATGGTGGTCACATCAACGTCGAATAGTGCAACCAATCTAGAGCCATCAAGTATCTATGCAAATATATCAACAAAGGGAACAATAGAGTAACTGTCAGATTCTCGCAGAGTATAGTAGATCAAAATAAAGGAAAAGATACTGATGAGATAGGTATGTACTACGATTGTAGGTACATTTCACCATATGAAGCAGCTTGGAGAATATATTCATTTGACATCAAATTTAGACATCCACCTGTTCTGCGACTTAGTTTCCATCTCAAAAATGAGCAACATGTGATATTTTCTGAGCATGACGAGATTGCATCAATTGTTAATCGAGATAGAGTGGCAAAAAGCATGTTTTTAGCATAGTTTGAGGCAAATAAACTATATACTAAAGCAAATTAATTAACGTATTCCAAGTTTCCTAGCAAGTATGTGTTGGAATAAGGATGCAAGAATGTGGACGAAGAGAAAAAAAGGAACCTCAGTTGGAAGGATATTTTACGTAGCTCCTGGTACCGGTGATAATCATTATATAAGAATGTTAATTAATATTGTGCGTGGAGCCAAATGTTATGCTGATATGAAACGTATTAACGGTGTTTTATACGACTCATATCGTGATGCATGCTATGCATTGATATTGCTAGAAGATGATAAAGAGTATATAAGTGGAATCGAAGAGGCAAGTCGTTGGGGAAATGCTAATTCATTGAGATAACTATTCGCAAATTTATTAGTTGCGAAGTCGATGAGCAGACCTGATCATGTTTGGGAAGCATCTTGAAAATATATGTCTGATGATATATTATATAATAGACGCATCATTTCGAACAATCAAGGTATGCCATTTACTTATAATATACTGTTATTATACCTATTTTTAATTATTTTAAGAATTATATGTTAGCATTTAGTAAATTTATTTTATTAATTTTACTAAAAACATAGATAAGTTTATTAAAAATTAGTCGAATATCTACTATTTGTTGTAAATACCTTTGAATAAAAAAAATAAGTGACATAAATTTATATTTTGTTTATATAATATGCTAAAACGGTTATAAATGTCTCCTTTTGAATGTTTGTATTTTAGTGATGACGAGATAAAGAAATATGCCATTGCTGAATTGGAGAAGATATTGAAGAAATCAGGCCACTGCTTGAAAGATTTTGATGGAACGCCAAGTGATTTTAATGAGGTTTTGGCGAATGTAGGTAATGATCTAATCATAGAAGAGTTGAGTTACGATCGTCTAAAACTTGCCAAGAATCATGAATCGAATTTGAGAAAGTTCACAGACGAACAACGAATTGTAGATGATACAATTATTGATAGATGTTATTCTGAAAATGGAGGACTGTTATTCGTATATGGATACGGGGGGAACTTGAAAAATATTTATTTGGAAAACATTATCCGCTAGATTGAGGTCCAAATGTGATATTGTATTAAATGTAGCATCAAGTGGAATAGCATTTTTGTTACTTCCTGGTTGTAGGACATCTCGCTCACGTTTTGCAATCCCAATCAATATAAATGAAGACTCCATATGCCATATTGAACAAGGAAGTCAATTGGCCGAACTGTTGATATGTTGCAGACTTATAATATGGGATGAAGCACCTATGATCTGCAAATATTATTTTGAAGCATTTGATAAAGCAATGAGGGATATAATGCGATTTCAAAATACAAACAGCAAGAATCTACCATTTGGAGCTAAGACAGTTGTGTTTGGTGGTGATTTTAGACAGATTCTACCTGTCATCCCAAAAGCAAGGAGAAGTGATGTAGTTAATGCAATAATTAACACATCGTATTTATGGCGTCATATCAGTGTCTTGAGGTTAACGAAGAACATACGTCTAAATATAATTGATGATCAGATGCAAAATTAGGAACTTAAAGAGTTTGATGATTGGGTTGCGGCAATTGGAGATGGGAATCTAGGTTCACTAAATGATGGAGATGGTGTAATTGAGATTCTAGAAGATATTAACATTAAGTTTAGTGGTGATCCTATCAAAGCTATTGTTGATACTATATATCCTACAACAGAGGTAGAATTACAAGATGTCTCATGCTTGCAGGATAGGGCTATTTTGACACCAACAAATGAAGTGGTTGAGATGGTCAATCAATATATGATATCACTGAACAGCAATGTTGACAAGGCATACTTAAGTTCTAATTCTATGTGCAGAACAGAAGGTGTGGCTGAGATTCTAAGTGAGGTGCACACACCAGAGTTCCTTAATACATTAAAGTGTTCAGGATTACCAAATCATGAATTGAATTTGAAAGTTGGAACTCCGATTATGTTGTTGAGGAACATTGATCATTCCTCTGGCTTATGCAATTGGACACAATTGATTTTGACGTAACTTGATAATCACATAATAGAGGCCAAAATTTTAAGTAGAAAAAATATTGGTGAAAAGGTATTTATACCTAGGATGAATATTATACCATCAGAACATCGAATCCCATTCAAGTTTCAGCGAAAACAATCTCCAATACAAGTTTTTTATGCTTAGACCATCAATAAGAGTCAGGGACAGTCGCTATCTTAGGTAGGAATTTTACTGAGCAAACCGATTTTTGCGCATGGATAGTTATATGTTGTTGTGTCAAGGGTCACAAGTCGTGTTGGATTGAAGATTTTGATATGTAACAAGGACAACAATGTTTCAAAACTTCAAATGTCATATACAAGAAAAATTTTCAGAATTTATAATATTACCAATTTAAGTAAAAAAAAATATAGATATTTATATTTTTATAATAAGTAGTGTTGTATTTAGAGTTAGAAAAAATAAAATCCATTATGTAATGTTGTTGGATTTGTTACTTTTATTCGCATTAAGTTTTTTTTTAAATAATTGTTTTTAATACTCATAATGCATTTTCATATCGCGAAAGTATTTACGTTTCATTTAATAAAGTTGTTTGTGTGTGTATGTGTGAATCTTACAAAAATCTTTGATACTATTTTTTGTCAACAAATATATAACTTAAATAAAAATTATATTTAATAACATTAACATATTATCATATATATAATCCGCGCAACGCGCGGGTTGCAATCTAGTATATAACCTAAAAGTATGGGCCATAATTATTATTAAATATCAGGCTACTGCATAATTTTTTTTTCCAGTTTTAATTAAATAAAAATAAACCATCGGCTTATTATCTGTGCTAATCTTTTGTTAATAAAAAAATTATTATTTAAAATTGCAGTACTAGATATTTTTGGGTATCTTGAATACTTTAAGTAGTGCATTATATGCATTCATCAATATATACAGAACAAATGTGAAAAGAAAAAACTTTTCAATTCACAATTCATTTTCATAATTGACAAACGCTTGTTGTTGTTTCGCAAATTCATCACATTGTAATCTTTATTCGCTCTTGGCAATACAAAGCAGAACCCCGTTGACTGTGATACCCTGCATCTGCCATTGTTCTCCAATAATAACAAGGAGCTAGCTATAATGTTTAAATTAGACATACCTCAATCTTTTAACATTCAACTCTAAACACATAGAATATTAATAATCATATGATTGTTTGTTTTTAATTATGATTTGAACATTGGAATATGACTGATTGCCATCCTACTTGGGCAAAAACTTAAGTTGATAAATTTATATAAAGATGGTGAGACATGACACATTTCGATTGAAATGCTTATTTGTATATAGTGCATTCCAATTCAAAATGTTTTCATTCTCGATCGAAATATTTTCATTTCAATCAGAATGTTCTGATTTTAATCAAAATACTCTGATCAAAATTAGCTCATTCCAATCAAAATACACTATTCATAAATAACATTCGGATCAAAATGCACCGAGATATTATTTCTCACAGTTATAGGAAACTCACTCCCTAATAGGGATCCTAAAATTTTATTTTTCACATATTCATGATTCAATTCAAGCAATGAAAAAACCAACTCTATGATAGTCTAGGCGTTTAATTTATTAATATTTCAATGATCATTACTAAAACCAAATTATTAAATTTGGTTGGTGTTATTTTAATTTTTTTATTTTTCTAACCTTTAATTTAAAATGAAATTGCACATATAATAATAGTAAATAGTTAAATTATTTGCATAAATAAATATATTCCCCCAATAGTTTTGGGCTGATCAATATTGATGTAAAAGCCCAGGCCCAAAACTCAAGAACTCCATGCACTGCTGAAAAAACCAAACTTCAAATTGTGAGAAGTTTTGGAAAGGGGAAGTAACAAGACAGAGAAAAGGATTCATCAATTGGGGTTATGGATGCAGCAGCGAAAGCGGCATACAGAAATCTTCTCCGAGCTGTGAGGAATCACGTTGGAAAAGAAGGCCACAAATCCCATTTCACGGATTTCATCAAACGCGAATTCAAAAGCTCCCAAAACCCTTCAAATTTAAAGCTTGCGCATGATTACACGTTCTATCTCAACAGCGTACACCATCAAAAGGTGCTCTACTTCCAATTGTTATGATTGTCAATATCAAGTTGGGAACTTTCTGTTTGTTTTACGCTTTTCTATGCTTAAGTTGTTATCGATATTGGGCTTCCGATGTAGATGAGAATCATGTGTTTGTGAGGGTTGAGTGCTAAATTTGATTTGTTCTTGGTTTGGATCGAAGAGCGAATATTTAGAAATTTGAGTGTAGTTCATTCGTAGTGGAGCCAAGATTGACCCTAATTAGGCCACATTTTTAATTCACGAGCTTATTTAACCTTAATTTTGTTAACACTATTAAATTTCACGAACGAACTTGTGTTTAATGGAGTCTAGACACCTTTCTCTGAGTGTGTATATATGTATTATTTATTAGAATCTTCTTCATTTCCTTTAAAAGTATGATGTATGTGATGTAATTCAATATATAATTGTAAATTCTAACATATATAAAAGTATATCAAGTTAGGAAGGAGTTTTAGATTTATGATTCAGTTCATGAGTTAATGAGCTGAATATTGTTAATCATGTTCTTCACTTGATTATTTAAACGGGGTGTATTAAGAAACCCGATTATCTTGTAAAGAACAGATTCCCAAATAGGTCTCGACTCATTTACATGGCATGATTAAAGTATTGGTTCAAAAGATTGTAACTTGATGGGATTTTTATGGTTATACGAAATCGAAATGGATTGATTTCTTCATAGCTTTCTTGGGTTTTGACCGTTGTGATTTTAGTATATTTAAATATTTGATATGCATTATCTTCATTGACATTCAAACTATTTGCCAAGACTTAATATCTATCATATCATTATTAGTAAATGGTGAACTTCTCTTTGTAGTTGTATTTGTAGAGTAGAGCAGATATAGTTTGGGAGTTTTTCTTATGACATCATGGTTGGATGTATAGGAATTGTTGTTTTCATACAATATTGCAGTGGATAGGTCTGAGGAGATGAAAAAGATACTGGGAAAATCTGCTGCTAGTGTTGGTCTCCAGCTGCCTGAAGCTTACCAGCCTTAATAGTTAGTAAGCGATACATGCTTCGCCATCAGACACTGTATTGCTTCGAGTCGTATTTCTCTGGAGGAGGATATCCCCATGGAATAATATGCAGATTTGAAGTTGTTTGTAGTTGCCCTTTTAGTTTAAGTCATGACCAGTATTCACTTAATCTTGCTTCTTATCTGCCTAGTTTTTCAACAGTGTAAGCATATACTCCCTCCATCCCTCATGCACACAAACCAATGCAATGTTGTTTAAGTAATAAAATAATGTATTAAAAAATTTGTGGAGTAAAAAATTGCAAAATTATCAAAAAAAGGGTAAAGAATAGTTAAAAAATGAAATGAAAAATAAAATTTGGTGGGAATTAAAATTTTCAAAAACAGATTTCTCACACAATTACACAAGTGTTCAGATTCTATAAATACACACCAAATTTAGAAATTCAAACACAATTATAAACACTTTTTCAAAACTGCAAAAATAGATTACAAATGGGGGCCAAGAAGGATGTTTCAGATTCTTTGAAGGAGGAAATAATGCAATTCCTCCTTGGTAACTGCATTAATGGACAACCAAGAAGAGGGAAGATGACTGAGGCTGCCACGAAATTCAACTGGGTTTGGGAATCTGCAAAATATCAAAAAGGGTGAAGTCATACATGTTGTGGGAAATAGATTCAAAAGAGTCAAAGAGGTAAAACATGAGATAAATATTCAACAAATTTCACAAGTTCCATATAAAAAAAGATGGACAATTAGAGCTCTAGCAGACAGCATAAATGTTCCTAAATATGTAGTGGGAAGATGGACTAAATCGCATCTGATCAGAGCACACACTAATACAATCAAACCAGCTTTGACAGCTCCAAACAAATTATCTAGGTTGAGTTTCAGTTTGCAAGCTATAGAGTATGTGCAAGATTGAACATCCTAAGATTCAAGCCTATGGAGAATGTGATACACATTGATGAGAAATGGTTTTACCTAACCAAAACTAAACACAGATACTACCTCATAGAACATGAAGAAGAAAAGCATAGAACATGCAAAAGCAAAAAGTTCATCCCAAAAGTTATGTTTATGTGTGCAGTGTGTCGCCCCGTATTTTCAAAGTAAGGGAATGTCATTTTTTATGGTAAAATATGCATTTGGCCATTTACAGAAGAAGTAGTAGCAAAAAGAGGGTTGCGGAGACTTTGGACACAAAACCAATAGAATTAATCACCAAGCAAGTGATTAAAGATTGGTTGCTCAATCATGTAAAAAGTTTAGATTTTTTTGGTGTGATTCATGTTTTAAGAATGAACTAATATTGGTAGAACTACTATGAAATGCAACAGCAAGGTATGCAAAGCATGTTTTATTGATTATTGTTGATTAATGTTGCTATAATATTGATTCATTATTATAATGTTGCTGAATTTCAAGATTGTACCAGCTATCAAAGCAAAATGGCATGCATGTTTAAGTAAAAACATCTACGTTCATCAAGATAATGCAAGGCCACACATTGTAAATTCAGATCCTGATTTTCAAGCAATTGCGAATGAAGATGGATTTAAGATATCATTAGTGCAACAGCCACCAAACAATCTAGATTGTAATGTTAATGATTTAGGGTTTTTCAAAGCAATACAAAGTCTGCAACAACAACATCAATGCAAGGATGCAAAAGATTTAGTTAGTGCAGCGGTGAATAGCTTCAACAGTCTAGAAACAATGAACCAAACAAGATTTTTTATCCCTACAGTATTGTTTACTGGAGATCATGAAAGTTAAGTGATGCAACTCCTACAAGCTACAACATATGAGAAAGAATGCATTACTACTTCAGGATGAGTTGCCTAAAGATTTAGAAATTCCAAAGGAGTTGGTTAAGGACAACATTCAACACCTAATACAGAAAGGGTACATTATTGGATTAGAGAGTTTGATTGATGATTTAGGAGATGTGATACCATAAATTGGGCTATTTGCCCTTTTTTTGTAAAGCTTAAAGATGAATGTGGTTTTTGTAAGTTAATGCATGTGATTTTTGGAATGCATTAATTAAAAAAAAAAAGGGTTTTAGTAAAAATAGCATTATTCTATGGCATGCGAATCAAACAAATTGTTGAAACCACTTTAAAGCTGGTAAAATTAGCACATTTCAAAACATTTTAACACCAATGTGCTCTATATATTCATAGTGTGTGCATATAAAAGTTTTAATCATCTCAGATCATTAGCTCATTAATCCCACTACAGATAAACAGAACCAACAATCATTTAACAGCAATCAAACAGAGCCAATAGAGCCAACCAAACCAACAACCATTTAACATAACAACCAACAGCCATCAAACAGTTCATCCCAACAGCCATCAAATATAACAGAACCAACAGCCAACATGCGAACCAATAGGCAAACCAACTGAACCAACAACCATCAAACATAACAGAACCAACAACGAACATGCAAACCAACTGAACCAACAAACAACAACCACAACAGAGCCGAGCATGCGAACCACAAATAATGTAGTACATTATTTGCATTACATTATCTATTATGTAATGCAAATAATGTAGATAATGTAATGCAAATAATGTACTACATTATTTTTGTAATGTATCATATATTGCCTAGACAATGTAGTTAACTTGTCTAGATAATGCACCGTCAAATGAGTTATGTAGGTAACATATGGGGAGTGCTTAACATATTAATGCGTCCATATATATATATATATATATAGGGGTGCGTTATAGTGGCAACCACCTCTTAGATGTGATATAAGACAAAATCTAGATCATTAATTTTTTAAATTAACGCACTAGATTAATCCATTTTGTAGCATAATGTCGCTGCATTTAACTGAAGAAAAAGTTGCATGTATGGGGTTTTTTGTCTTTTTATAGAAATTTAAATCTTCCCAGGATTTTTTTCCCTAATTTCATGGGATTTGATACATAAAATACTCCTATTTCAAATTTAAATTCTCTTTCTTTCCCAATTTTCTGCGATTGAATCTCTAATTATCTTGTTTTAAAATTATTTTCTATTTTAATTTATTCAGGAATTCCTAATTTAAAGCAATTTATTTTGTATTTTTTATTTCCTAATTATATTGTTTAGCCCTATTGTATTTTCTTGTATAAAATATTGCATTATTTTCTGTGAAATATTGCATTACATAACCTGCAATATTGCATTGTCCAAAGAATATAACACAAAAAAATTAATAATATATATCATCGTTGAAATCTTGCATTATCTATTAAATATAGTTGCATTGTTTTAAACAACTTGTTACATACTTACATTATCCTAAAAACATAACACACGACTGATTATTCATGCACAAATAATGCAAGTATAGAAACTTAAATAATGTAAATATACAGACTTAAATAATGCAAATATACAGACTTAAATAATGCAAATGTACAGGCTTAAATAATGCATATATACAGTCTATGTAATGCAACTAAAATATGAAAATCACACACGACATAATATACATGCTTAAATAATTCAAGTATACAAGCTTAAATAGTGAAAATATACATGCTTAAATTATGCAAATATACATGCTTAAATAATGCAAATACGGATACTTAATGCAACCTCTCTTCTTCTTCAATCAGACCATAAAACATGCTACAAATGTACAGGCATATACAGACTTATGTAATTCAACTTAAATATGAAAATAAAGAACTTGACCATGAATACAAATTAAAAGAAAAGAGTATTATTAAATCCCAACCACCTTTCCAATAAATTTCAGTCAATAATGATAAACAATTTAACAAAATGGATAAAGATGGATATGGAATTAAGAGACATGGCGATGAAGGTGGGGTTGTTTATTATGGTTCAAGCCCTAGTTTATCTCATTCATTCTCAGTCTTCTAGCATTTTTTCCACCACTCCCAGATACCAACTCCTTCAAATTCATTCAGCACACTCGCTTAACCATCGATGGGCTCAAACATGTCGACTCCAATTTTTCCATCTCTTACTTCCTTTCGCACTTCCACTCTGATTTAATGATGAATGTTATAATACTGACCGTGCTCTGTTATTGATAGGATGAAGTATAGACAGAAACAATGATACAAGTAGGACATAGTCGCGGTAGTCTCGTGTCTGATAATATACAACGGCAGAGGAAAGGTTTTATCAAAGGATGGAATGCAGTAGCGATGGAAGAAGATAAGCAGTGGCGAACGATAGTATACTCCTGCAGAAGAATATAATAAGAGCCGATAAACATAAAAAAAAGTGAAAGATAAGCAGATTCACGCAAGAGGAAAAATAGCAACTGATATGGTATTCCCAAATTAAATTTTACAATAATAACCCTATAAAAATAGTAAACAATGAATATAAAATAAATAATGTAAAATAAGAGATTAAATCACAGCCCTTAAAATAAAAAAAATTAATGGATTAAAATCGGTCTCATCTCTCATTTTGAGGGTGGTTGACATATGAATACAACTCTATATATATATATATATATATATATATATACATTTATTGTATGTCTAAAGTAGGAGTGTATTTGGTACTAAAAAATGAATTTATGTTAAATTGAAATGAATTCACACCATTCATTTACATAATAATAATAATTTCAACTAAAATTTATTTTTAAACTTATGATTAATTACTTTATATGTTATGTATAAAATATATTGTATTAATTGTCATATATATTATTCCTGACTTTAAATAATAAATATTTTTTTATCTCAATTGTGGTCAATCTAATTGCTCAAATTCATTTATTTTTAGTATAAGATTTCAACTTTATATGAAATAATCTAAATATTTAATCAGAATATGCTAAGTCACAACTCAAAACACAATACATATTTTTTTATATGTTAAATCTCACATATTTTAATCTGAGTGGAATGGTGTAGCCAAGACATTGCACTTTGGTTGTTCACTGAAAGGCTTAATTATTGGTTTCTTTAAGGTCATGATTAACTAAATAATCCACCCACAGATAGAATACTTTTGCTTTATTCATTTCTCACCTCAAGTGTTGCTTTTATTTGGGGAATGAGGTTCTCCGTTTTAATTAATATTCTTAAAATAATGATTAGGAGTTTTTTTTTTTGAGGGAAATAATGATTAGGAGTTATTCGATAAGTTATCAACAAAACTTTATCTCATTCCAAAAAATTAAGTAAAAATAGGGAAGGTATGTATACTAGACTACTAGGTGGAGAATTGAAGATTGAATAGTTGTCGGGGTTGTGATGATGCGACGTCGAGGCGCCACGGATGCACCACCACCACATACCAAACCTGCCCCTTCCCACCACTCTTTTAGGACAGGAAGGGAATTATATTTTCTGTGCTCTCCCAAATTTACTTCAATCTTCACTGAAATTATCTATCTACACGGATCTATTTCTAGTCAGGATATTTAAAAAGAAAAAAAAAGCGTATAGTAATATAGTACACTTTATATCTATGCATCCTAAAATCAACAAACTCAACCATCAAAAGGGACGGTGCCACTCTAGGGCTGAGGGCGCCCGAACACACGAAGCTCCAACTTTTTATATATATATATATATATATATATATATGTGTGTGTGTGTGTGTGTGTGTGTGTGTGTGTGTGTGTGGTGGTTGTCTTCATAGCCAACCCCCCGGCCCATGCTAAAATTGTTGGGTAAGACATATTCTAAAACAAAATATATTACCTAAAATTAAAATTAATTAAATGAAAAGAAACCATCGGCACATTATCTGTGTTAATTTTTTAATCAAAATGTATTATTTCAAATTGCAATTCTAGATATTTTTAGGGGTATCTCGAATTAGAACATTTCGAGTAGGAAATTATATGCATTCATTTATATATACAGAACATATGTGAAAAGGAAAACTTTTTTTGGCTTCTCAATTGACGTTCTCTAATTCTGCAATTCAAATTTGACAAACGCCAGCTGTTGGTTCACAAATTCATCACATTATAATCTCTATTCACTCTTGGCAAAACAAAGGAAAACCGCTCTGATTATGAATCCTTCATCCGCCACTATTCTCCAATAATAACAAGCTAACTGTAATATTTAAATTAGACATACCTCAATCTTTAACATTCTGCCGTCCTAATTAGGGCTAAAATTTGTGCAAGTTGGTATTTTTATGTAAAGACAATGAGATATGACACATTTTGATCAAATATTTATTTGTATATGGTGCATTCCTATTAAAATGATTTCATTCTCGATCGAAATATTATCATTCCAATCGAAATATTCGATCAAAATCACTTCGGAAGCACTATTCATAAATAGTATTTCGATCGAAATGGACTCACTTCCTAATAGGGATCCTAATTTTATTTGTTCACATATTATCAAGATTGAATTTCAAGCTCCCATGAAGCACATTGATCGCGAAAAAAAGAAAACCAAACTGCATGACAGCCTAGTCGTTTATTTCAATGATCAGTAGTAAAAGCAAATTATTAGATTTGGTTGATTTTATCTAAATTCGTTTATTTTTCTAATTCTTAATTTAAAATAAAATCTATCTATATATATATACTATATTAAAAGAAAATAGTCTCATTAACTGTTCCCGTCAAAATCACATTAATCAATTTTTATTTTTATTTTTTAAATTTTATTATAATATTGATATATAATAAACAATAATAAAAATATAACAAAACTATATTTTTGATTTTTTCTTAAAAATATTAGATCTTATTAATTTATTGTATTTATTATTTTTTTAAATAATATAAATATAATATCATTTATGAGATGATATTAAAATCAAATCGTATAAATTTTATTTTTATTAAATTCATATATATAATTTTGATGTATAATATAGTTGAATAAAAATTAAATATATGTAAAATAAATTTCTAAAATATTCTAATATATATACTTTTGTTAATTATATTTTAAAATTATAAATTAAAATACATATATGATTGTGCAAATTTTATATATTTAAAAATAAAAATACATTATTTAAAATATCTAAACCCTAATATTTTATCTAACAGCCAACGACACTTGACATTTTCTCTCTCAAACGACACTCACCCTCAAAGATTTGCCGCCGCTCGTGCTGCCACCCATCACCCACCGCCGCCCTGCTCGCCGGCGTGCCTGCGTTTTCGCTTCGCCCCTCCGTCGGCTAGCGGCTCGTCTATGTGGCTGTGCTGCCACCGCCGACTACTACTCGCACACAGCCAGTCAGCCACCCCTCCGCTGTTTACTCAGGCACCCGGTAAAGGTGATTCCATAAAAATGAAATATTTTTACACCTTTACTCATTCTGGTAAATATTTGAATGTTTAGTTTCTAAAAGAAAACTTGAGAAATTCTCTTGCCAACGATCATCTATCATTTACTATGGATTGATTAAATTTGTGTTGAAACTTATCTCAATCTTTTCATGACGAAGCTTGCTATTCAATTCAATTTAGGATCTTGCTTATGTTTTCAAAATTCTTTATGGTTATTGCCCCAATTAATCTGATTCCCTTTTTCTGGATTTTTTATTTTAATTTTTTCATTTAGTTACTTTGTCATTCGTTCAATATTTGACATTGAGGCGGTTGTTGCTGGCCTTTGGTTTATTTCAATTGTGGGCAATTTCTTGACATTGTTTTACATATGTAATAACCCTTTTCCCTTTTTATAACACAGAACAAATAGGATATTAGTATGTATTCATTGTTCCATTGCTTCCCTTATTCTCATTTTTTCTTTTTTCTGCACACTTGAATTTCACTTAACTCCGCTTAATACAGTAAAGGTGCTGCAACCAGCTGAGCCGCCCTGCGCCTGCCACCGTCCCTGCTGCACGCACCCAGCCACCGCCCACCGTCGCTACTGCGTTTGCCGTTCGCACTCCGGGAAACTTGTGTGAGGTAAGAATGTTATAGGCTTTATTTGTTGTTCTCTGTAGAATAGGACTAAACTCCCTCTGCTGACTGCTGACTGATCTCAAACTTGAAACTGTATGCAAGAAATTTGGCATCAAACGCCATCCTTTGTTGCTTAAAAATCGGGTCGAAAACCCGACCCATCCGACCGAATTTTGGGTCGGGTGAGAGGGGATGTCGTGCGTGTTTCGGGTCATGGTCGGGTGGTCTATTTTGGGTCGGGTTTGTCCCGACCTGACCCGATGCACACCCCTAGATTAATAATTGAAAATCATAAATCTTTATCCAAATTTCAATTAATTATCATATTTATCTCTTTTTTTTAAATATTACTCCCTCCGTCCCGCACTATTAGTCCCACTTTCCATTTTCGCCCGTCCCACCAATTAGTCTCATTTCATATTTTGGTTAAAAATTAAGATAAATTAAAATTAATAATTTAAACCTAATTAAGCCTAAAAGACTAAATTACCCCTCAACCCTAAATCATTACCCTCACCCCCCATCGAGCCGGCACTCATTTCTCTCAAAATTTTTCTCTTCTATTCTCTCAACGGCGGCACCTCCCCTTCCCCTCCTCCCCATCCCAAATCGCAGTCCAACTCGACGGCGTTAATGGCACGATCTTTGAAACTCGCACTCCATCTCCACCACTACATTCTCCTCCCTCCTCACCACTTTCTTCTCTCTCCTGACACTCCTCATCCCTACTCCTCTTCCAGCTGCAGACTGCCATCTCCACCTCTTTAGTGGCGTCGGTTCCAAACTCAAGCTGTGAAGTTGAGTATAGCTTTGCTTCCCTGGAGCTTGAACGCCGCCCAGTTGTAAGCTCTGGCTCCTTACACCTCGGTGTCAAATGTCTCTAGCCATACCCGAGTCCTCTTCCGGTTGGGGTCGCGTAGCTCCGCCGTGTACTTCTCCTACCATGATTTTTTTCTCTCATACCTTCACAAAAATTTGATTCAGCTTTTTCCCATGAATTTTCGCCTCCAGCTACTCACATCAATATTTTTGCCCTTTTGGTAAATTGTAAAAATTGTAATCCATTCATTATCATTTAATACATTATTAAATTATTAAATTTTGGTGAATATTGGTTCCTGTGCCAAACCATGTGGGACTAATGGTGAGGGACAGAGGGAGTATAATTTAGAATATAATCTTTTTCATGTAAATCATAAACTTTAGTTGGCAAAAATTTGTAATAGTCCTCTTTGTAGAATTAAGTTCTACAAAAATCTATAGAACTTTCTAAAAAATTAGATAGATATAGAATTAGATAGATATAGAATTATAAAGATTATTCTAAAAATTAGGGTGGTTAAATCCCAACCATTCATTACTATATAAATAGGGGTTGTATTATCACATTTGTATCCAAAAAAAAAAAACATTCACCAAATAAATATCCTTCTTATCTTAAATATTTTATTATCTAAATTCTAAATGTTTCTACACCATAAAATCTTATTTTTTTTAATAATTTAAATCTAAAAAAAACCATATAATATCATAATAAATTTGTTTTAATTATATTTATTGAATTCAATAAAAATGAACATAAAATATATTTTTGGATAATTAATAAAAATACCTATAAATATATATAATTTCTTGAACTATATTTAATTATCAAAAAATGAGATATTATTAAATATATAATTCGTGCAATGCACAGGTGTAATCTAGTTGCACATATAATAGTAAATAGTTAAATTATCTGCAAAAACAAATATTTCCTCCAATGATTTTGGGCTGATCAATATTGATGTAAAAGCCAGCCCAGGCCCACAACTCAAGAACTCCACCATGCGCTGCTGAAAAAACCAAACTCCAATTTGTGACAAGTTTTGGAAAGGGGAAGTAATAATACGGAGAAAAGGATTCATCAATTGGAGTTATGGATGCAGCAGCAAAAGCGGCATACAGAAATCTTCTCCGAGCTGTGAGGAATCACGTTGGAAAAGAAGGCCACAAATCCCATTTCATGGATTTCATCAAACGCCAATTCAGAAGCTCCCAAAACCCTCCAAATTTGAAGCTTGCGCAGGATTACACCTTCTATCTCAACAGCGTCCACCATCAGAAGGTGCTCTACTTCCAATTGTTATGATTGTCAATCTCAAGTTGTGAATTTTCTTTTTGTTTTACGCTTTTCTATGCTTAATTTGTTATAGATATTTGGCTTGTTTGTGAGGATTGAGTGCTAAATTTGATTTGTTAACGACAGTAGACGTGACTTGTTCTTGGTTTGGATCGAGGAGCGAATATTTGGAAATTTGAGTGTAGTTCATTCGTAGTGGAGCCAAGATTGACCCTAATTAGGCCATACTTTTAATTCACGAGCTTATTTAACCTTAATTTTGTTAACACTATTAAATTTCACGAACGAACTTGTGTTTAATGGAGTCTAGACACTTTTCTCTGAGTGTGTATATATGTATTTGAATTGTCGCCTTTCTTAGAGTTGTGAGTGTAGAATGAGATAGTGGGATTAATATTTTAATGTTGAGTGCGAAAAAATTGTCATTTTTAGAAATGCGACAATTTGGTTGGGACGCCCAATTTAGTAAGTGTGACAATTCAAGTGGGACGGATGGAGTATTATTTATTAGAATCTTCTTCATTTCCTTTAAAAGTATGTTGTATGTGATGTAATTCAATATATAATTGTAAATTCTAACATATATAAAAGTATATCAAGTTAGGATTTTTAGATTTATGATTCAGTTCATGAGTTAATGAGCTGAATATTGTTAATCATGCTCTTCACTTGATTATTTAAACGTGGCTTATTAAGAAACCCGATTATCTTGTAAAGAACAGATTTTCAAATAGGTCTCGACACATTTACATGGCATGATTAAAGTATTGGTTCAAAAGATTGTAACTTGATGGGATTTTTATGGTTATATGAAATCGAAATGGATTGATTTCTTCATAGCTTTCTTGGGTTTTGACCGTTGTGATTAGTATATTTGATATGCATTATCTTCATTGACATTCAAACTATTTGCCAAGACTTAATCTCTATCATATCATTAGTAAATGTTGAACTTCTCTTTGTAGTTGTATTTGTAGAGTAGAGCAACTTGTTTTGATTTAGTTTGGAAGTTTTTTCTTATGACATCATCGTGGTTGGATGTACAGGAATTGTTGTTTTCATACAATATTGCAGTGGATAGGTCTGAGGAGTTGAAAAAGATCCTGGGCAAATCTGCTGCGAGTGTTGGTCTCCAGCTGCCTGAAGCTTATCGGCCTTAACAGCTGGTGAGCAATATATGCTTCGCCATCAGACACTGTATTGCTTCGAGTTGTATTTCTCCATCGAATAATATGCTGATTTGAAGTTCTTTGTAGTTGCCCTTTTAGTTTAAGTCATGACCAGTATTCAGTTAATCGTGCATCTTATCTAATCATGCTTCTTATCTGCCTTCTTTTTCAACATTGTAAGCATATATTAGCCACAAAACTACTTATTATTAATCGTTTCAATTGGAAACTGAGTTATTTTTTAATCCTGAACTAGAAGGTTGTTGCACAGAGCCTTCGATGCTATTCCTAGTATTTGAGCTTCACTTGCTGCTGCTGGGTACCCTTTTGAGATCAGAGTCAGCTAATCTAGGGGTGTACACGGTCCGGTTTGGCCGGTTTGAAGGTCGAAGTATGGACCAAACCAAATAATACGGTTTGAAAAATTCTCAAACCAAACCGGCCAAATTAATTTTTCAAACCAAACCAAACCAAACCAAATAAAACGGTTTGGTTCGGCCGGTTTAACGGTTTGGAACATGACTTTAACGAGCAAAGTCAAAACATAAAAAAAATTCTATTTTTAGCAATAATTTATTTGAGAAATTAAAAAAAATAATGGTTCTCATCGACAAAGTACAAGACAATCATAATAGAAACAAACAATTTATGACATCAATATATAATAGTTCATATCTCATTCTCAAACATAATAATTCGTAAAATGTCACATTATTACGATGCGACAATGGTGAAACCGACCAACGCTTGAATTAAATTGTGAGATTGTAATATTGGATAGTTTCAGGTTTATTTTAAATTTCAATAAATAAATAAAAATGTAGGAGAAAAATAAAAATTCTATGATTTTGCACAGTATAGGATTCATACTTATTCCGAGAAGATAATAAGGGTAAAAGGAGAGACGTTTACAAATAAATAAATAAAAATTTGTAAATAAAAATGTAGGAGAAAATAAAATATATGATGTTGCGTAAAGGATTTGAACTTGTACATTTTAAAATTCAAAGTATAGCTTGAACCACTACACTAAATGTACTACATTAATATTTTTAGTACAATATATAATTTAAATATTTATTAAAATTAGAAACGGTCCGGTCCAAACGGCCGGTTTCTGTACTCAAACCATGGACCAAACCAAATTATACGGTTTGAAATTTACGGTCCGGTCGGCCGATTAATTCACTTGCCAAACCGTGTACACCCCTAAGCTAATCCATGCTTTTCATCTTCCTTCCTCTTGTGAGAGAGACCTAGTGTCACTATTGGTTGAGAGAAATGCATCACTTGTCAAATAGCCAAACAGCAACGGGTGAAGTCCCATCACACATTTATCTAAGAATAAAAGTGCCATATCCATTAAGCTAAGGCTTAGGGTGAACAAAAGATAACTACTACTTCAGATGACTTATCTGTCATGACCAAAGATAAGTGAAGAGTAAATTGTTGAAGAAATGAAGCAAGAATCTGATGTGGGATATGTTTACATACTCATCAAAAACATGAAATTAGAGAGAATAACACAGCAAAAGCATGACTTAATGAATGAACTAGGGAATGCCTCCTTCGGGAAGAACCCAGTTATCTGCTTCTTCATCACTCTTCTTCTTCGTCCCCTCCGCCTTCTCGGCCGCCGGGCCCCTCAGCTGCGGTCGTCTGCTCGCAATCATCAAAACCCATTACATCAATACCCCCACCATTTCATCAGCATATAATAATATATATCAATAATCGGAAATTTATCAGATCGGAAAAAAAAAAAAAAAAATTGACCTGCGACGGTTGCGCTTGGCGGCTTCGCGGGCCTTGCGCTTCTTCTCCTCCTGCTTATTCTCGAAGAAGCGGCGGCGCTTGCACTCCTGAATCACACCGGCGCGCATCACCTCCCGCCTGAACCGCCCCAGCAGCCTCTCCTCCGGCTCGTTGTCGTCGACGATGACCTGCACGTTGTACCCCGACCGGAAGAAGAGGGTGTTGGCGTACGCCAGAGAGGGGCACACCACAGACATCACTTCCGACTCCCGCGGTGGCTGAAATTCATTGGTCGCCACCAGTGGGGCCCACCGGTCTTTACCGGCGGCGACGGAGGCGGAGGAGGAGGGAAGGGAGAGGTGGGAGGGCGGAGATTTGGGAGTCGGGGCGGTGAAGAATGAGAAGAGGTTGGCTAAGGATGATGTTGCTGCTGCTGCCGCCATTGAGGAATCGGGAGGCAGCGGATTTGTGTGGATGAAGGGATAATATCAAGAATTTCTCTTTTTTTTTTTTTTTTTGTACAAAACTATATTTATCCATATGAATTATTACATTCGTGGGCTTTCATGATTCAACTTTTGAGAGCAAATTTAGATCTGGGCTTTCCTGCGTTAGGCCCATTTAGTTTTTGGGAGATCATTAATGGGCTGGATCACGTGTGCAATCAAAGTAGTCTCCGTGAAGAACTATATGTGTTCAAGCAGATCGTAAGTGGTTTAAGTATTTTATTTATTTACTAATGAGAATATTTGATGGGGGTGGGATAAAGGTTGTTAATAGGGGTGTACACGGTTTGGTCCAAACCGGCCAAACCGGCCGAACCGAAATGATTTGGCCGATTTGGCAAGTGAATTAATCGACCGGCCGGACCGTAAATTTCAAACCGTATAATTTGGTTTGGTCCATGGTTTGAGTACAGAAACCGGCCGTTTGGACCGGACCGGACCGTTTATAATTTTAATAAATATTTAAATTATATATTGTACTAAAAATATTAATGTAGTACATTTAGTGTAGTGGTTCAAGCTATACTTTGAATTTTAAAATGTACAAGTTCAAATCCTTTACGCAACATCATATATTTTATTTTCTCCTACATTTTTATTTACAAATTTTTATTTATTTATTTGTAAACGTCTCTCCTTTTACCCTTATTATCTTCTCGGAATAAGTATGAATCCTATACTATGCAAAATCATAGAATTTTTATTTTTCTCCTACATTTTTATTTACTTATTGAAATTTAAAATAAATCTTAAACTATCCAATATTCACAATTTAATTCAAGCGTTGGTCAGCTTCACCATTGTCGCATCGTAATAATGTGATCTTTTACGAACTATTATGTTTGAGAATGAGATATGAACTATTATATATTGATGTCATAAATTGTTTGTTTCTATTATGATCGTACTTTGTCGATGAGAACCATTATTTATTTTTTTTAATTTCTCAAATAAATTATTGCGAAAAATAGAATTTTTTTTATGTTTTGACTTTGCTCGTTAAAGTCATGTTCCAAACCGTTAAACCGGCCGAACCAAACCGTTTTATTTGGTTTGGTTTGGTTTGGTTTGAAAAATTAATTTGGCTGGTTTGGTTTGAGAATTTTTCAAACCGTATTATTTGGTTTGGTCCATACTTCGACCTTCAAACCGGCCAAACCGGACCGTGTACACCCCTAGTTGTTAATGAGTTAAATAGTTTGTGAGTTATTTGGACTTCGACTGGATAAAAGTTTGTTTAGTGAAACTCGTTTGTTAAATGAACCAAACTCGAGCATCATAGTATTCGATTCGTGAGTTTGTGAACAAGTTCGTTAGCTAAAATTAGTAAAAAATTTAAAATAATTAATTTTCTAAAAATAATATTTTAATGATGTAAGAACAATAATAATGATAATTTTTCTAGAATTGAGAATATTTTGAAATTGAGCATGGATAGGATATTAATCTTGGAATAAGTAACTTTTATTTTAAAATAATAATGAATATTTTAATTATACTCTAAATTTAAGAAGTTCGTTTAGGCTCGATTAAGGTTCGATAAAACTTGTGAATTTGATACCAAACATTTAAAATTGAGCATAATATTATTCAACTCGACTAAATTCGATTAAACCATTTTAATGTCTTAGTGGAATTAATATTGAAAGAAATTGGAGCTATGACGTGATACCTTGGGTTTCACAAACTTGATAAGATTCCAAATTTCACTTGCAGATAATATAATGAAGTTTTATGGATATTCCAAATTTGGTACAAGTCATAAATTGTAGATGTGGAAGGTGAGAAAAAGAAGTAGGAAGAGAGAGAGAGAACTGGCAGCAGTCCAATGAAGTGAGAAGGCCAATGAGATGAAGAATAAGTGGAACTTTAACTGTAATTAAGGTTGGAGAGATGAGTGTGTTTGTGTACAAATTAAATCTGTGGGTTTTGATTTAATTAATAAAAAATTCAAAGGTGTGAGTGAGGTTAAGGATGTATTCATTCATTAATTAATAATATTAAAATAATAATGTATAATGGTAAGCCTACGAGACTACGACAACGATGTTTGAACCAAAATCAACGGCAGATCCCACCAACTAATCAGTGGAGATGGGCACCTCAACTTTCCAATCTAATACCATTTAATTATAATGTAATATATTCATGAATTTTGAAATTTTACAACAATAGTGTTTTCTCTTTTGAAAACTTTCCCTTGTTATTATTATTATTATTATTTTTTATGAGAATAATTAGAGGATTTAAGAAAAGTAGGTTGAGAAATTCGGGTGGCTGCTTTTTTTCTATTTATTTATATGGAAAGTTGGTTTTCGTGTATTAAATTAAAAAAATTGAAACTGTGTTCGTGAGTTGTAAGCGTCCACCATAGTTGGACAATTTGTTTAGGATTTGGACACTGTTTTTCACATCATTTGGTCGGTTTTAGAGATGTGCTTATCACTTTATAAATAATTAAATATAATCTTTTTATTTATGTAATAATTATGTATTTTGTTTATGCTTAATTGTTATGGATTTGAGTAATAAAAAATTCAATCATATTTATATTGTGTACCTTCATTTTTTTTTAAAAAAGTGTTTTTCTATCTCATAATTTTTTCACGTCTTTTATCTTTTTTATTTAAATTATTTTTAATAATAAAAATGACAACTTTTTTCATAGAGGGTAAATGAGACGGCTACTTGTGAGCTATTCAGATTTTAAAATTGATTAAAAATTGTTTAAATTTATTCATTAATCTATTCAACTTATAAGTTTGTGAATAAACTATTTATAAAATTATAATATTTAAATGATTACCTTTATAAAACTTAGATTCTTATATTTTAATTAATTCCTAGTATAAAAATGTTTAATTAATTCTATTGGTTACAAGAAAATACTACATCCGTCCCGTCATATTAGACACATATTCCTTTTTGGTATGTCCCATTTATTAGACTCATTTTTGAAAATGAAAAAAAAAATAGCAATCCCTAATTAAAATTAACTATAGATTAAATTACTATCCTACCCCCTCAAACCCTAAAACACACCCACTAAAACACGCTCATCCTCATTTGAGCGCCGCATCTAAATTCTCTCCGCTTCTCTCTATTGAAAACCCTAATTCCACCGCCGCTCTCCTCTCGTTTTCTCTGATTCATCGCATCCTCTCACCACCGTGATGATGACACCTCACTCGTCTCTCCCCAAACCCGTGATGATGACACCTCACTCGCCCTCACCGTTAGTCATGCGTGCAGGTAGGGGTGTGCAAAACTCGATCCGACCCGACGAACCCGACCCGATTTCTTCACCCGATAGATTTTCGGGTCGGGTGTCGGGTGTGGGATTTCGGGTTCGGGTGACACCCGACCCGACCGAATAAATATAATTTATATATATAATAATATAAATATTATTAATATTAATTAAAAATCTAAAAATATATATATCAAATACAATTTTTTTTCCTATTTTCCTAATCTTAATTCCTAAAACAGCAAAACCTAATTCCTAAATGGCTCACGATTGACGATTCACGCTCACGACCTCAACGATTCCACCAAACGGCGCCGCACCCACCGTCCATCGACCACCGACGAGGCGGCGACCATTCCAACCCCAGCGTTGCACAGGCTATCCTCCGTCACCGCGATTCCACCGCTCCGCGTCCGCGATTCCACCGCGAGTCGCGACTGCCGGCCGCCGCCTTCACCGTCACCCTACACCGACGAACGAGCGCCATTGTGTGAACAGCGTATCACTCAAGTTCACTCCAGGAAACTCTGATTCTTCGCTGTGACTGTGAGGTGGAAACTTGTTTGAGTAAATGGAACTCGTTTGTATTCAATAAGTTGTGTGCATCACCTGTTCCAAGCTCTACATTTTTGTATAAAAGTTTAGAGATTTTCAGTTTTTCGGGTCATCGGGTCACCCGACAAACCCGACCCGAAATTCGGGTAATAGGGTCGGGTCGGGTGAGGCTGAAGTTCGGTCGGGTTTCGGGTCTGGAAAATCGGGTGATCGGGTTAGTCGGGTGATGACTCTGTAGCCGACAAACCCGACCCGACCCTAATGCACACCCCTACGTGCAGGTGATGACTCTGTAGCCGACGACGGGGTTGTTGTCGCCGCTAGCTTGACGGTCACGCGTGCAGACGACAATTGAATTGTTGTCGCTGCAAGCTCGACAGCGATGCATCCTGCCTAAATAGTGAATTCCTTTGTTGCTTAGCTCTCTGAGTAGTCCAGATGATATGGAGATGGAGTTGGATATGGAGAAGGAGATGGAGTGGTTGGCGATGGAAGCACATCGTTTGGCTTTTCCAATGGAGATGAAGATGGTTGTTGTTCGATAATTTAAGGACATTCAGTTCCCTAACATTAGGTCATTTCTCTCTATTTTTACTTCTGTGCAAGTTTATTGTTTCTTGATTGTTGAATTTGTGGCATATGTGATGGGATAGTTGCTTTATTGAATTTGTGATTTCTCTGTAAAGATGGTTGCGTTATTGAATTTGTGGAATATGTGATTTCTTGTAAAGATGGCTTCGTTATTGAATTTGTGGCATAATTGGTGATAACTTATATATAATGATTGTAAATTGTTCTACTGCGATAGGATGAAATATGTGGGATATATATGTTCTACTGTGGGAAAATAGGTGATAACCTGAAATGATTGTAAATTGTTCACACAAATTTGCAACCCTGAACACGTTCATGAGACACTTGTTGTGTGAAATGTGTTTGACCAATTTGAAGTGATTTCTTGAGACTGTGTTGGTTGATGTTGTAGAATTACAAGCCATAGCCTATGTCATATGCTCTTCATTCATTCAAAAAATGTGCTTTACAAAAATCAGAACCCACATATGCTTTACAAAAAAAGGCAAACAACATATGATTTAACTTGAAACACTATCATATCTATACTTTACAAAAAAGAAAATACAATCCTCAAATATGTAATGAGCCCTTCAATGTCATTTGTTTTATGTCCAGCTTCATTCAAGAAATCTACACATTCTTTAACTAACTCTATAGGTATCTCTAAATTTGTGGGTAAAACATTTTGCAATAACAATGCATCCTTCTTAATATGTGGCAGCTTATATTTGTTGCAACCCTTAACCTTCATTATCTCTAGAAAACAACATTGTAAGGATAGAAACATTTTGTTTAGTGTCATTGCTTCAAGACTATTGAAGCTTGTTATCACTGCATTAACTAGTTCACTTGCATTTTGGCATGCTTGTTGCTATTGCAAGCTTTGAATATCCCCAAAAAAAAGCCAAAGTCATTCACATTTAAATTAGGAGAATTAGGTGGTTGTTGCATTAATGATATATGAAACCCATCTGAATTTGTTGTTTTTTGAAACTCTTCATCTGCATTAGTGATATGGGGTATTGCATTATCTTGCTGAATAAATATGGTTTTATTTAAACATGAAGGCCACTTATTCTTTATTGTTGGTAGAAGCTGAAAATTAACATTCCATACATTAGCTGCATGAATAAACTGTCTATATGAATAAACATGATCTCCATTGTACCAGTAGTTATTTTCTTGTTGTTTCTTTTAGTTGCAACATCTTCAATAAACGACCACATTCCTATTTTACCATAAAAAACAATACACCCATGTTCTGAAAATATGGGCCGACTAATAGCACACATTAATAATACCTTAGGGATGAATTTTTTGCTCTTGCATGTCCTAAATGGCTCAAATTCTGGATGTGTCAAATATGACGAGACAAGGAGTAATAAATTTGAGTCTTTGTAGTTTATAGTAAAAAAAAATATTTAAATATTAAATATTCACACTCAATAAAAGCTCAACTAAATTGACCAATTTAAAATACTTGGTAATAAAACTTGAATTTAAATTTGTTAGAAGTTTTTGTTATGAATTTAATCTCTATATATTATTTTGAAGAGTCATACATGTCACTAGATAGAGTATCTCTAACTAGATTAGCTCAAACTTGTGATGTTATGTATATGAATTACCGAATTGTAGTAAAAGTTGATTACAAGCTATAGGAGATTTGCTAGCAAATTATCACCAGCAAAGAAGCTTGTTCATAGATTGCTGAATAATTGTATTTGCCAACAAAGCGTCTTTGGAGGAAGCTGGTTGACACATCATCAACAACTAGTATACCACCAGCAAGGAGCTTACAACCAATTGTCACCGGCAAGGTGCTTCCCAACCAGCTAGAAGAGACACCAACAAGCTAGGACAAGCGAAGACTTTCTCAAGGCCAGACTTTAAGAAATGAGATCTTAAAGTCCGAGATATTCAAAAGCTTACCCTTCCCAGGAATCAACCAGCTAACATCTCTAGGACTGACTAAGAGCTATTCTGACCAAAGCAGCAAAAGTCCACGTGCTCTGACAAAAAGGACACTGCAAGTCAGAAAAAATGAGACTTTGATTGGACGTATTAATTCTGTCTCACAACGGCTCCAAACAGCTACAAATTCAAACATTCCAAGGAGCGCCTCGAAATAGAGGTTGTAAACCACCTTGATAAGGTTACCTGAACTAAACGATAAAATGTCATTGTCAACAATCTGGCATCCTCCTGTGAATTGTGTTGTTCTCGAAAGCTACCAACTTGCAGATCAAAAAGCTTTAAGGTTAATTCTATCAGCTTTCCGTGTTCCTTCCTAAAAATAAGGCTCTGTGCGTCCAGCAAGAGTTATTTCCATTTTCTTATTTTATGAGTAAGAAACATTTTGGAGTTGTCATTTCTCCAGTGGTGACTATCACGGCTGTATACCAAAAATTGACGTTCTTGAGATGAACTCAAACTCTCACGTTCAGTCTAAAGGTCAGGTGGTGTGCCCACGCTTCAGGCCTGAAGAAGCGAAGGAGAGCGAATGACTTGGCGAGTGAGCTATATATTGAGCTAGTGGACACGAGCATTCATCAACTAGCAACAAAGAGTCGACATCTTTGTAATCTCCGACTCAGTGATTTCCAAACTGCTCACATGAAGAGAGGACGTAAGGCGGTTTGGTCCTAACCTCTATAAATTCTGTGTTACTTATTTTTTTAATTTAAATTTTTGCTTCGGATTTAAAACTCAACACCTCAAGTGCTAAGTATATTACTGAAATGATCTAAATAATATATCGAGCGCTCGCTAAAAAAACAACCGCAATTTCTGACCCAAACTGGTACCAGAATTACCAGTTTGGAAGACCTAACCTTGATAGACTTTTGCCGCACTTTGACTAACTTTGATTTTGGGACCAACAAAATGAATAATAAATTAATTTAAATTGCTTAGAATAATATTCTGATAGACTATATTCGATTACAATTTCATTTCTCTATGAATTAATGTTGGTCCCGAGATCAGAGTTGTCGTGGTGAATACAAACAACAAACACACATGAAATGCAGCGGAATATTAACGTTCACTTGCACTTAAGTTCTTCTTTATCAAAGTAGTTTTAGCTCAAGGTAGGATTAGGGTTTTTTCAAGTTATACTCTAGCAACTTAGTTGCTAGGTTTCAAAAACAAACACGAGAAACATTAAAGAGACACGATATTTATAGTGGTTCGATCAAACAGATCTACATCCATTCCTTAGTCGAAGCGCTAAGAATTTCACTAAGAAAGTATACGAAATACAAGGATTCGTCTTTCACTTGTAGCAGGCGGTGAACTTTCGACCCGACCACTACAAAACTATCCTCCGTTACTTCGTTCTTTTCAGTCAGCTACAGCTCCGACCAAGTCAAGGGCAAACCTTCGTAAAAACTTGTCCTTCGCTGCTAGGGGGAGCTTTTACAGTTCTCTCCTGAACTTGTCTATTTTCGGCAATATGCCCGTCGGAGTCAATCCCTTTTTCAGAGAAGTGACTGCTGGATGCTTCCTAGGATGGAAGGTATCCCAATGATTGGATTGTCGACCGAAGTCAAGGAATCTCTTAAAGGCAGTGTCAGATATTTAACGGAAGACACTCCTGGTTGTTGTGAGCTTTGAATACACTTTTATCTCGTGCTCTCAACTGACTACTTTATCACTTGTTCGCTTTGTCAAAGAAATCTCTAACTTAGGATGTTTGCGAGTGTAGGCAGTGATTGAAGCAGTAGTCGTCTCTCACTTATGGACTTGTCTTTTATACTTGGAGATTCAAACTTTGAATCTCCATACCCGTTAGACACAACGGCTCCTTCGTCCAAGAGTGGTTCGACTTTATCCGTCCTTTCTGGCGTCGTACAGTACTTTCCGACCAATTAAGGGAAAGTTTTGTCCTTTGTGTGCACACGTCTGTCAGAACGGTAGTATAGCAGTCGTTGTTGGCTATCTCGCATTGCTAAGCCTTCTCAGAACAATCTGCTAAGCCTTCCTAGCAATATGCTAGACCATGTATCGGACTGCTGACTGCTCAGCAGTTGCTCATGTTTAGCACTTGGTTCCTTTGACTCCTGCTATCGCCTTTAGCAATCTGTTACATGCTAGCGAATGCTGACTTCTTCTAGCATTCTGCTATACTTTGCTTTTATCAAATGCTAACTTCTTCTAGCATTCTGCTACTTGTTCTTCCGACTGTTGATCACTTGATTCTAGCAGTCTCTTCCTTTGACATAGGATTGCTAACGCCTTTAGCAATCCCCTCGTTAGCACTTGACCGCTATTATCTCTAGCAGTCATCCTCGTCTGCTAATATCTCTAGCAGCCACAATCTGCTAGGAATGATTCTAGCAATCTAATCTATTACAACTCGATACTTAGCCTATACAGGACATTACAAGAGTTGCTAGACCATACTAGAATTCAACAATTGATCGACCAATCTACTAAGGTTTGATCCAACAAAACCTTTTACAATATGATCCTAAGGGAGATTTAGGAATAATATCCCAACAATTAATATATCTTCAAACATCAATATCCAAGTATGATTTGTATTCAAAATATATCATACCAGAATTTATAATTCCAAGTGTTAAAAAAGTATAAAAATATAAATAAAAAATGCGCGTGAGATTCGATGTTTCATTTTTCATGTTTCACTACTTATTCCAACATCAAAATTATTAATGCTAATTTAATTTTTTTCTAATTTAATTTACTATAATTTAAATTAATTCTATATATTCAACCATTGGTTCAACCCACCCAATTAGAATATATAATATTTTTATAATAATTAATTTTTAATTTTTATATAAACTCTGATAATTAAAATTAATTAAGTCATAAACATAATTTGTATTCTCATAAATATTTGGTTTTTGTTCTTAAAAACCAGTTAAAAGTATATTATAGGTCAAAACATCAATTTTAGTCCGAACTATTCATATTTTTTCAATTCTTGTACCAACTATTGTATTTCATAATTTTATGTCCAAACTATCAAAACTATTCAAATCTTGTCCAAACTATCAAAAAAAAATTAAATCTAGGACAAATAAATTTTACGACATAAAAAAGCTAACGGAGCATGCCGAAAATCCACATCATTTAATTTTCAACATGTCATTTTTTTAATATGACATGTGTTTTCGGCATGCCTCGTCAGTTTTCTGATGCCAAAAAGTTTCTTCGTCCTAGATTTGAATAATTTTTAATAGTTCGGACGTAAAAGTTACAAAAGAGAACAATTAATACTAGAATTGAAAAAAGCGAATAGTTTGAGTTAAAATTGATATTTTGGTCTATACTATATTAGATTTAATTTTTATTTTTTAATAATAACAATTAAAATTAGTAATTGGGAGAATGAAATATTATTATAGAACATCAAATTTGACAAAAAAAAAAAAAAAGTGTTCATCATTTTTACACAGTTTTTGACACTCCCTATCCAACCTTCTAATTATCATAAATTTTCACGTCACATCTCATACTCCTCTACTAGCTAATATACACATGTCACGTACGTATGTAATCAAAATATAGATCATATTATATATTATCCAATAAAATAATATATTAAAAACCATAGAATAAAAGGGATGTAAACGCAAATTCAAGTAAGCATCTTTGCTATATTATATATTAAAATATATATATATTATGAGGCAACACATCAATTGCGTGTTCGAAGAGAATTTGTATGTGTTCAGGTTGACCAACTTTGCGTCTATTTCAATGCATTCATTAATCATGAAAAACACAAGCTACTAAAATTATATATATTCAATTTCACCCTCCAAAATCACATGATATTTTCTTTGACTATTAAGATTCATATTTCACAATATAGTATTTTTTATATATATAATATTGAAAATATGATGTTAGAGAAAGATATACGTAATTAAATCACTCTTCTTTATGGGTCTGTGGTGTGGAACGACTGGACACTGCATGCATGTGGAGCATTCCATTCACATCCATAATTTATTTATTTATTTAGAATTTGGAAAAATACGAATTTGTGACTAAATCCTACGTGTTGATACTAATCTCTAAAAATCAATTTTTTTTTTTGGCTATAATTTGAATTTATAGGGAAAAAGAAAATAGCTGGCCCACCTAGGTTTTGACACAAACTATAGTACATAATCATAAGGAATCACACCATAGTTTGTCTTTGAAATATAGATATCACAAAAAAAACTCTTATTATAGAATATACAATGATATTATATATGTAGGTAAATGACTAAATTAGAAGTTATCTTGAGTCGAGATTATGATCTTCAAGATCATTTTTTTTAAAAAAAAATCTAAAATCTACTTTTTATCTGGATTGAATTGAGCTCGAACTTTAAGATTCTCAACTTAATATATTTACAAGGCTCATTTAATGTGACATACTTTAAATACTTAACCCTTGATCAATTTATTATTTAATTACACATTTAACTTAAATTATTTTAAATAATTTATTAAAATAAAAATTATAATAAAATAAAAAGCCGAGTTCATGCTTATAAGATTTAAGCTAGATCAAATCGAAATCGTACTTGAGCTTACATCTAATAATGGAGCAAGCAATATTGAAACCAAAATCATAAATTTGAATGGTATCAATATCTCATTCATATGATAAACAATTTCAAGTAATTGATTTATTTTATTAGTCCAATTTTCTTTTATATGTATCATTTATTAATTTCATTATCAAAAATATGAGTTAATTTGGTTGAGGGTGAATGGTAAGAGGGGGAATGATGTTCCCATTGGCGACGAGGAAAAGCCGCTTTCCACCCCATTCATTTGAATATTCCTCCCACTCTCCAATTGAAAACTCCATTTTCATTATCTTCCAAAATATATATATAGCTTTCACAAGTCAGCACTCAACAGCGTTGCATCGCATCTCATTGCAGTCTTGCAGAGAGAGAGAAGAGGTGGAATATTTAAATAACTCTGCTTTCCCGAAATCGACGATGGATTATGTTTGTTTTTTGCCGTTTTTTAAAAAACTCTCCAACTATTTGAATCCTTTCTTCAGCTAATGGAAGGGTCCCATTATTTGAGGAATCCAAGTCCAACCTCCTTCTTGCTTTACTATACTCTATATCCCTCCTCTTGCCTCAATGCTCGCACCTCCTTTTCCTTGGTTTTTTTTTTTTTTATTGTATATTAAAGTTTGTGTGTGTGTGTATTCTTTCTCTCATCTCCATAGGTAGGGTTGTGCGCGGTTATTTGTGCTTTGGTTTCTCATGAGACTCCACTGAGTTGGGCTTTGGTAAGTTCTTCTTCTTCTTCATGCTTAAATTAATACACTCAGACTTGATGGGTTTGCTTCTTTTATTCGTTTTCTTGTGTTATTTTCTTCTTAATGTTTCTGGAGATTAGAAGAATGTGTTTAGGTGCAGTTTGATGGTGATTTTGAGTTTCAGCTTTTGATTTTCACCTGGCTTGTTTAAGGATGTGGGTTGTCGATTCTTGATTCAGATGTTTGAGTTTTTCTATCACTGAGTTGTGTTATATTTGATCCTTGCATTAGATGAAGATTTGGGAGGTTTTTGGGTTGAGAAGAGTTAAACCAATGCTTGAACGAAATAACATAGCTCAAGAAGAAGAAGAGGAAGGATTTGACAGCAAAATCAACTCCCTGGCTCAGGCTAGTGAGAGAGAAGCCGGTTGGACCATTCTTGATACTTGTTCCTCGAAAAGGATTAGGATGTTTGAGACTAGTGAGAGTCCTTCTGAGGGTCTGTCTGTTGAAGAACAACCTCAGGATGCAGATTATTACACACACAATCCATCTCTCAGCTACGAGCTAGAGAGCCTCATCTTCGCCCGGTTCCCGAGGTCGGAGCATTGGAAGCTCTCCTTTCTCAACAAGAGATGCTTAGGCCTCTTGAAGAGTGGAGAGGTGTACAACATCAGGAAGGAGATTGGGTTCAAGGAGCCCTCTGTTTTCATGTTTGCAAGTGGTGAGAGCAGCTGGTGGGCTTTCGACCGCGAGTTCAAGTCTCGTCGTAAGCTCCCCGTGCTGCCCTCGGACACATGCTTTGCATCCGGTGATAAGGAGTCATTCTGTGCAGGCACTCATCTGCTTGTCTCCGGCAGAGAGATAGACGGCCTAGTCGTCTTTCGATACGACTTGGCCGGGAACTTGTGGTGCAGGGGGCCTTCAATGATCAACCCCAGATGCTTGTTTGCATCTGCTACCTGTGGGGAGTGTGCTTATGTAGCCGGAGGGATGGGGGCGTCTTCGAGTCGAGAAGTCTTCGACACTGCTGAGAAATACAACCCCGGGACTGGCTCGTGGGAGCCACTCCCGAGGATGAAGAGGAAACGGAAACTGTGCGCTGGATTCTACATGGATGACAGATTCTACGTTGTTGGAGGCAGGAATGAAGATGGGGGGCTTACTTGTGGGGAGTCCTTCGACGAGAGGCGAAACCGGTGGGAGCTGATACCGGACATGCTGAAGGATGATCCTGTGCAGTCATCTCACTCTCCACCTCTCCTTGCTGTGGTGAACAATGAGCTCTACTCACTTGAGGCCTCCTCTAACCAGCTGAAGCTCTACTTGAAGCAGACGAATACGTGGAAGGCGTTGGGACGAGTTCCGGTGAGAGCTGACTACAACAGAGGTTGGGGAGTGGCGTTCAAGTCTCTGGGAAATGAGCTCCTGGCTATTGGGGCTTCTGCTGATTCTTGTGCAGGCAACTACATGGCTATCTACACCTGCTGCCCCAACTCCGAGTCGAGCGAGCTGCAGTGGACGTTGCTTGATAGCGGCAGGAACCGCCTCAGCCACTTCATCTTGAACTGCTCTGTCATGGTTGCTTGAGACAACATTTACCATAAACTGCAGATATCTGCATACTAACCATTCCCCATCTTTCCTCTTTGTGTAATAATGATAACTCAAGTTTATTGTATCTAATTAGCTCACTTCTTTGCTGCAAACTCAATGCCAACACTAGTAATCCAGAATCATACAGAAATGGAGTAGTTTATTACAGACTGTTTGAACTCATTAAGGATTCGAGTTATCCGTCTGAACAAGAACCCGGTGCCACGAGGTGTTGAGTATCCCTCTCAAGTTCCATATGACTTCTGCATTCTCAGGCTGGATGTTTCCTGTTATGTCTACCTGAAGTTATTGAACAAACGCGGAGTTAATGAAGCGAGATCAATGGTGTGTGATGCAAAATGAGTAAGAAACTAGTGAACATACAGCTTTGGCAACTATGACAGAGCTCTGTGAGATGTCAGCCTCAGCCTCAAAGAGAATCCAACCCCATTTGTCACTGTTTTCATCATCTGAAATGTATGGAATGCCGGCTTTCTGAGACTTGGAGGCTTCTATCCACGTCTCGCCACCATCAAATGAGACGTCTACTCTCTCCACGCCTCGTCCACCTCCTGAGACCGCGTACCCCTTCACAGTTATCTGATAGTTGACACCATTTTCTCTCAACAGTAAGCAAAACAAAAAAATCAAAACAGATCAAAACTAACTGAACATACTGACCTTTCCTGGTTTGGCAGAGTTCACATCATCCAACGAGCATATCGCGCTCTGGATGGGAAAATCCATCTGCGGACGCCTTGTAGACCAGTCGATGTTATCCCAATCAACTGAAGGGGGGAACATTTTATAGTCCTTTTGCATGAAGAATCCCTTCAGAGAAGCAGATTTGCATCATAAACCAGAGTTTTTTTTCACATGAGGTAGTAAGACAAGATGTTACCTGACATTCTTCTGCAAGAATGTTGATGGAGTCGAGCCATTTGACAGACCGAGCACCAATAACTCCGGGGACAATCACGCGTAAAGGGTAACCATGATCCCTGTTAAGAGTCTTTGCATATCAAATCCAAAACCAAGATTAGATGTAGAAGCAAAAGTAAATGAACAATGGTTGTACTCATATAAACATGAACAAGTAGAGATTACCTCTCCATTCATCTCGTAAGCTAGTAAAACATCGGCCTCAGGGTTCGTGGCCTGAATCAATGGGATTGATGCTTTATAAGGGCCTCCATTCTCTTCCTGTAACAAAAACCAGGTATGTGACACTTTCTAAAGGAGAAAGAATTTGACATGGTGAGTAACATAAGGCATGAGTAATCCACCTTACACTTGTCTATGCTCACAAACTCGACGTGTTTTCCTCCAAGTGGCGATACACGTGAGAATTTGGGAATGCCAACCAGTTCGAGGACGTCTGCTAATTTTGCACCACCCCAAACAGCTGCAGAAGAACATCCATTGAGGTGATCAGCATTTGATAACTCTCATCAGTTTGCATTTTTTTAACATTTTAAGCATTTTCTTGACAGTTATAACATATGACTGAGCAAACGCGCAACTGAAACGCCTCGTTTTGAGTAACTGATGCATCTCATCACTTTGCAATCATGGGACCTATGATAAATCTATGCACTGCATAACATTTCCTAAAGACAAGCAGCCATATTAAACATGAACTAACCATTTCCTATGGCCCCAATGTCCCATCCAACTCCCTTCACCTCTCGAGTTTTGCTCATGGAAGTCCTCCTATTACCAGCACACTGCATATTATACAATGCAAGAAACAAACGATCAGTATCAGATGAAAACACACAGTTAGGCCCTTGTATAACTAAGGAAAGAGCAAAAGCCAAGAGCAAACCACTATACTATATTATCACCCTTACTATTCCATTTGTTTCTTAGCTACCAATAAGCCACACTCCATTTGTTCACTTCAGACAACTCAGTTTAGCTCAAAAACAAATAGAAACAGAAACAGTGAAAACAAACCTGCAGCGTCGCGGTAACTGCATATTTTGGAAGCTTCCTGCAGTTTATAAGGTAATATGAGAGGTTATTTACTGAAATAGAATAGAAGTAGCATTAAGCTACTCTATATATTTATATATGTGCACTCACAAGATTTCTTTCATGTAAAGCTCTGTGGGATTCTCAAGTAGACCACTGACAGAAACACTGTATCTGCTCAAGCAAACAGACAAACATTATATCCTCAAAATCTGCAATAAAAATACGGAAAAAGAGCGGACTTGTCGATGCAGTCGACGATTGGAACAGGCCCATGATTCCTCTTGTAGAAGAGTTCAACTGGAGTCACATAAGAAGAAACCAGAGCAGAACGATGTGGCTCCGCATTGAATGGCTCCTGCCCACAAATGCATATAAATACGTACATCATAAAAGCAATATTTCTTTGATTTAGCTAGTTATGATGTAATGAACCTTAGAGTTGACGAGGAGAGCAGGGTGGCGTGGAGGTTCCTGGGAATAATCGAAGGGTGCGGTGAGTCCGGGCATTTGTGAAGAATCTGGATTTGTGTGAGTGTGATGCTTGAGGTTGAGGAGGAAATTAAAGAGAGAAAGGCAGGAGATTGTTGTGGACGAAGGCTTCCTTCAATTCTGCGGTTAATCAATATTCTCCAGACAACATTTTATAGCCACCACCTTCCATAATTTGTTCCAATCCTACTTTTACATTCACTACAATCCTTACAAAAATAATTATTGAAAAAAAAAAAACCTATTTGTTTTTGTTAATTGATCTATTAGTTATATGTTTTTTTCTTTTTTAATTTGACTCTTTCTTATAAAATCGGCTGGTAAATAAAGACGTGTTATTATTATAAAATAGCCTAAGTTTTTGTCTCCATAGATAATCGGGCAATTGAGATATTTCATTATTGTATTTGGACTAACTCCGATATCATATTAGGATTTCAATTCATACTGATAAAATTGATTTATAAATATATATATATTTATTTATTTATTTATTTTATTGAGGTAGGTGAGACCAATATCACCACACATTTCCATAATCCACTTGCGGCCTAAAAGTCTGCAACCTCGTAGGAGATCAAACACACTTTAAATTAAAAATGGATTCTTCAATCAAATGATAATATCATGTAGTGGAGTGAATCTTAGAATCTAGCTTAAAAACTGTTATTAAGAATGAATGTAGCTAATAATTGTATAGCTGATTCACTTAGTTGTTGGTTTATATGAGCAGTTAAGAAAGATTAGAGGGATCTGACTCAGGCTCTATTAATGTAATAAAAATATTTTAGATTCATTCTTTTTAAATTAGGGGCAACCTAAGACTACCTCTACCAACACAATCCAACTTAATTTCTACTCTAGCAATAATATTCACCCAATTTAAAATTTATTTTATTTTCATATTTATACTTCAATATGTATTTATATAAAGCTATATAATTATAATAAAAATATTGATTTCTCTCATCAACCTATACAACCCACAACCCAATTTAATTTATACTCACACCAATGACATCCACCCAACATAAATTATATTGTATATTTTATAAATATTTCAATATATATTATTATGATTTATGTTTTAAATATATAAATATAATAAAAGTGAATTATAATTTGGTATAAAAATATATCAATATTTTACATTATTTATAGAGAAAAAAATACATGAATTTTAATCTAATTTTTTATTTTATATATTTTCAAATTATTTATGATATTATACAACTAAAATTAAAACAAATATAAGATAAACATTTAATTATACAACTAAAATTAAAACAAGTGTCATTCTTTGATTTGATAACCTAACCTAAATGTACAGTAAAAGTTGTGCGGGTTGTGAACCCAAAAGCCCATTTTTCCGAATTTTTTTTTTATTTTTTAAAATTTTCTATTATTTTATTCTATGACACTGTGCTTGTGCTTGCAGTGTCATACTCATTAGTAAATGTAATCTAAACTAAATGACTAGTAGTCTTCTATTATACTCTAATTCCATCAAATTTACTTCATAGTCTTCTATTATACTCTAATTCCAATATAAAATTTATTAATTTATTATGATTTGGATTAAGATTAATTTGAGTAATAATTATTTATTAGAATTAATAAATTTGAGGAGTTGTAAAGAGGGAATAATTTGTAGGGCTAAATAAAGAGGGAATAATCTAGTGGTTCGAACCCTCTCAGCCACATTTGTTATAATTTAAATTTTTTAATAAAAAAAAGGAACCGCTTGAACCGGCGGTTCCACGGGCCTGGAAGTGTTGAACCGGAACCGGCCAGTATAAATACGCGTCCGGTTCCGGTTTCGAACCGTGGCCCACGGTTCCGGGCCTATTTGGCCATGTCTAAACCTAAATGTACAGTAAAAGTTGTGCAGACAATCGGGTTGTGAACCCAAAAGCCCATTTTTCCAATTTTTTTTTATTTTTTTAAAATTTTCTATTATTTTATTCTATGACACTGTGCGCTTCAGTGTCATACTCATTAGTAAATGTAATCTAAACTAATGACTAGTAGTCTTCTATTATACTCTAATTCCATCAAATTTACTCATAGTCTTCTATTATACTCTAATTCCAACTCAACCTAATAATAAAATAATGATTTCTCTCTCATCCACCTACACAACCCATAAAATGACATTCACCCAACCTAATATTTTTTTTTTCATATTTATACTTCAATATATATTATTTATAATTTTTTTATTATATATTTATATATAACTATATAATTATAATATTTTCATTACATACAGTTACAAAGTTAATACTTGAATCAATTATAAAATATAAATTACAAAATACTAGAGAAAATAGAAATTTTGGTTGTGAATGAAAATGTATCAATATTGAGTTCATTTTATAGAGAAAAAAACTTATGAATTTTAGTATAATTTTTTTATTTTTTTATAATTATTTTGTGAATTTATCAAAAAAAATACGAGTATCCAATCACATGCTGTCAAGTGGCAGCATGTGAATGAATGACACTATAGATTGTCCAACATACCTAGTGTCATGATATTTAGATATCAAGATTTTCTTTTACATTTTTTTTAATTCAATTTATTATTATTATATTGATGATATTTTAGCAAATGTCATTGCTATTTCTAGTCTTAGAGGGAATAATTTGTAGGGCTAAATAAAGAGGAGAAGTATGAGGGTAATTGGGATTCATTTTTAACAGTAAAAACTGTCGTGCCCTAGTCTCATCGGTGAACATCAGTCAACCGTCGTGGTCGCCGGAAAAATGTATCCCATCGATCAATCTGACGTTTTTATTTCGATTGTTTGTGTTAATTCCATTTAAATTTTGATTTTGATGCTGTAGGAGTAGAAGGCATTCTGTAAACCGACCCCCCACGCCGGACTCTCGGGATGACGACGAGTCTGTTCGTATCAACGAGCCTACGCTTCGTGAGATCGTCAGCGTCAAGGTCTCTATCTCTCTTTCGCTTTGTTTTTCTATTGAGTTATTGAGTTGGTAGCTTGATATTTATGGCGTTCAGTTGATAGAGAGTGGGGAGAAGGAGAGGTTGATGGAATTGGTGAGGGAGAGACTCGTGGAGTGTGGATGGAAGGATGAAATGAGAGCTCTTTGCAGGTATTATATGTCTTTTTTTGTTACTGATGTAACTCATGATCAGCAGTTTAGAGCAAATGATGCCTTTTTCTGCAGCTGATAGGTCTTAGTTTAAGTTAATCTTGAGGTTATGCACCCGATGCCAGTTTTCTAGAATTCTTGATTTTTGAAGTAAATTTTCTTTCTTGGTGATTCAAATCTATGTTTGCACTACATGACTCTGGACTAATTGCACGTTACCTCAATCCTTAGATGATCACGATAATGGCTTTCTGGAAGTGTGTGTGGAAAGAATTTGCTAATTTGAAAGGGTGTATGCAATATATGACTAGGCCGAGGAACAAATTTGTAAGCATTAGAATTGAGCTCTGTGACTGTATAGAGTTGGACATTCTTTCACTTGTTTATAGATAAGATCACATGCTCGTCTGTATCCTATATATAACACAACTGAATTGCTTTATTTGAAATTGAGTGAATCGGCCATACTTCTGATTCATATTTCCACTTGGGATTCAATTGTATCTATTGTTCAAACTTGAAAGCATTGGGTCAAAGCTACTATGTCGTTGCATTACTGTGTTTGAGACTTTGAGCCATATATGGATAATTGTTACTTGGATTGGTCTTCTTGATTTTCTTTTTTTTTTAATCATCTTTCTGGCCATGTGCATGTTATGAACTGCACCTTCTCTCGTGTGTTCATTCACATTCAAACATGCAATAGAGAAACATGCTTTTCTTGCAGCTTTTCGTTGCAAGTTGGGTACATGTGTTAAGCACTGGTACATAAGCCTTACAGACATTGTCACAAATCTGTGGTGTCAGTCCTGCTTGCACTGATTCACCCGAATTCTGTCCACTTTCTCTTGTTGGCATGAGATTTTGATTAAGTAGTGTACCTTTTTAGGGCATTTGTCAAGAAGAATGGGAGGGATAATGTCACTGTGGATGATCTTGTTCGTGCAATTACCCCAAAAGGCAGAGGTAATAAACGCACTGAATTAAGTCCATATCCTATCCCAAGATATGCATGCATCTTTAGTGACCCATTCTTAAATAATGCAGCTTCAATACCAGATTCAGTGAAAGCCGAGCTTCTGCAGAAGATCCGAACCTTCCTCCTCCCTGTTGCCCATTGATATATCAACTCTTACATAATGGAGCAGAGCAGCAGTATGTGCAACTCATTTCCAGCCAAGTTAGCCAGAAAATAAAATACTATGCTTCTGCTTCACTTATCGCCCATATGTTGTGTCCCTTATTCGTGATCGTGACATAAAATTTCTTCAACTTCACGCGCAGCTGCTGTATAATTTTAGTGTTTGCAGCAAGGATACATTTACCCTTTACATTGCATTTTCTTCACATAGTTTGCAGCATTGATTCAGCCTTGTATTCCAACTTAAATGGGTCACAGAAACTTCCTTGTTTGAGTGAGCAAACTTCAAATCAGAAGTCAATATGCATCACATTTGGCTTCCACAATACATGCACAAAAAGTAACAATGGTGAGGCTAAATGCATATTCACCAAAAGGCAATTTTAACCTTGTGTTTTACACTTTTACTACAGACAAACACCATCCTACAGCTAAAAATAACTCATAACCAGATTTGCCTCCCAAGCTTGCGCTCCATGGAAAAATCTGTGGACGTCACACAGGATGCTCCACCAAAACTACAGCATACACACACCTCGTACAATTGCTAATGCTGAGCTGGGAGTAATGTCAGCAACGACTCAACTCACACACCAGCTTGTTCGCAGAGATCTAGCAGATCCAATGTCTGTGAAACCACAAAAAACCAAGACTGTCAGAAGAAGGAACCCGTTGGATAAAAGTGAGAATGCATTTGGGGGTGCAAAGGATGTAGAGACTGAAGTGATTTGTGTACCTCGGGTATAGATAGCTCAAGACGGAACTTGGGACCATCGTAGTGATGCAAGACTGGCCTAAAGGCATCTTCCTCCAGAGGCTTGCTAAGTTTCCTTACTCGAATTCTCACCTAATTGATGATAAGAGATAGCAGGTCAACAAACCAAATACATAAAAAGCGTGCAAAAGGAAATGGTTGTAACAAACGATATTCCACCTGAGCTGGGAACCTTGACTCGCCTTTGCACTTTTTATCTTCCCAAGCAGTAGGATCAATGTTGGAACCCCCAAAGCTTGCTGCCTGAGCATGAAAGTAATTTCGAGAAAAGTTAAATGAGGGAGTAAATCTCAAGACCAAGAGGGAAATACCAGTCAATAAGGTGTATGGAAATGTATCAATCCATGCTCATTTCATTTGTATAACAAGAATATTCCAAAGCTTTTAAACAATAAGACCATTGAAACTCTGAACAGGAATATTGTGTTTCATGGAAAAAGCTCAAAAGAAAATATTTTTCAGACAAATATGTAATTACTAATTTGGCTCACAAGCCACAAGTAGATTGCATGCGAACTTTAACATAAAATTGCAAATACCTCAAAAATACCATGCAACTGGTGAGTGGTGTAATTGTAGAGGAACAGAGGTAAACCAGGTGTTATCGCCCTCACAGAATCTCGATATCTTGGTGGCAAGCCTACAAAAGAAAGTTATTGACATGGCACAGCAAGTGAGCATAAGAAGCAATTACACTCTTCACATGCAAACAAAATTACTTTACTCGACATGCTGAGTAAGAAAGAAGGGAGTATATACGAAAGCATAATGAATATGCCCAAATTTCTCAAGACTAAAGGTGGCCACCGGATTCAAGAGATATCAGATTTTATTAACCATCTTTTAACTCCATTCACAGTTTTTCCAGATAAAGAAAAAAAGGAACAAGAGCAATTGTCAACATTTCTTTGTAAGCACTCACTCTTTGTGCTACTAGCCTACTACTACTGCAAACCTTATAGTATATGACCCAATCGATATCATTTAGTCAGAAGACAACAAGCAACCGCTTGAAGTGTTATGCCTCCCAGGTAACATGGCTCAAAGAATTCAAGTCAATTTACTTGGATCAATCAATAAGCTAATGGTGAAGAAGGAAGGCAATTGATATGATTACCAAATAGTTGTCTCTTCAAGTCCTCCTGCATGGTGTCATTGTTGCAGACAAATATATATCCACCAAGGACTTCATTCCTAGGGAGCATCTCGGCTGCAGGCAGGGTCTTAAACCTTTTGTCAATTGCATTACTTGCATTGGCATTGTCCTCCTTACTGTTTGTGTTGTTGTTTGACTCCTTGCTGGGGTTATTACTGCTGTATTTGCATCCAGTGATGTTCCCCACAGAGTTGACATTTGGATTTTGATAAATTGCATTCATGTTGTAAATACTTTTCCTAAGGGAGGCTTTGTTTACATTTTCATTTATCTTGGTCTCCAAGTTTAGCATGTTGAAATTAAGATTTTCAAACTTATTGTCTTCTTGATATCCCAAATTCTCCATGGGTCTCACGTCTGCAGAACCTTTTGAAAGATCAAGATTGATCCTTCTTTCAAATTTTGACCTAGTCTGCTCAGCCAATCTTGAAGCGGCCAGAAACCATTTGTCATCGTCGGACACTTTTGACTGCCCACGGAGCTCATCACCCAGCTGCCAAAAGCTGTGAATATTCTCCATGCTGCAAATCCTATAAATCAAGGTCCTGTACAACTACACAAGAGAAATGCAATCAGCAAGTTAAATAAATCCAAAAAAAATAGGAAAAACTCCAAACTAAGTACTTACAACTACAGCTAATAGAGTTTATCAACAAACAAGAAAGAAAATCTCTTTTGAAGTGTAATGTCAAACTTAGTTGAATAATTTCAAAATAATTTGTTGAAAATCTTAGTTCACTTGCAATACCAGCAACTAAACATTTCAGTGAACAGTGAAGAGTTTGTGAAAAAAAAAAAAAATAGTGGTCAGCAAAACAATACAGTGTATCAAAAACTGAAGTCAGTATCACATAGTAATCAATCCATAGTAAAAATGAAACGGCAGGTAAGATAAATATATAAGACAACAAAAATGCATAATTATTCAAAACTCTACAAAAATATACCCATACAGAAAAATTGAAGCTTTAACAGTATATATTACATACAAAACGAGCAAAAACAAAATAACAGAGAATCAATGTTAAACTGATAAATGAAAAGATTAAGAATACGCAATCAAGTTCAAGCCCAATACATCACAAAAATCAACCAAGAAAAAAAAAAAAAAAAGAACAGCATCCATCTTCTCAAAAGTATTAGCTCCTCTGATTAAATTTTCACAAAAACATGAGAAGCACTCAGGAGTCAGAATCAAGCCGAAGGAAACAATTATAAACAACGAGATTCCAAGATAGCATAAGCTAAGGTAAGCTCTGTGCATGAAATCAAGATAACCCAAAACCGCATAATTCATAAAATGCCGATCCAACCAATAAGCAAGAAAGAACCCAGAAAGTTCTGCATCATTTCTCACTCACCCACTAAATTAGCAGTACACAATGAGCTTCATTTAAGTTCAAAATGAATAAATTGAGCTTCATTATTAGATTCAACGGGTGATTAATCTAGCGCAAAACAAAAAAGAAGATGAAAAAAAAGATACATTTGCCAGCTAGAGAAAACCCTAGATTCATGGATCCAAAGCAGAAAATAAAGCTAGAGAGAGAAAGCGAGCACCTTTTATTCCTCGGCTACGAATTTCCGGAATGAAAATGCGACGGAATGAAACTAAACTAGGAAGATATTCCGAGATACTTATACAAAAAAATGCTACAAAAAAGCTCTTCCGATTTCATTTATTTTCAAGATTGCCACTCATTTTATCTTTTAGCCTTTAAAATCGACGAGTGTCGGCGCCACTCAAGGGTTTTTGTACGGAATATGCAAATGCTAGTGAAAAATTATGTATTTCGAAATTTAAAAGGTGATAAAAAAATGGGTGAGGAAAAAAAATATAATATACGACTTAAAAATGAGAATAAAAATATATATAATTATCATAGTAGGGAAAAACGTTTTAAATATGCAAATTCTTTCAAATTACTAAAATTATATTACTCTCAACAATCCCATGAAATAAGTCACATTTTTTAAATTTTGTCTAATATAATAGTCGCATTATTAAAAATAAAAAAGTAATTCACATATACTAATAAATTATTAATTTTATTTATCTCTATCTCCTTGACTATTGTGTCAAAACCAAATTGGACTAATTTTGTGTGACGCATGAAATAATATTTAAATATATATAGAAACTATTAAAAATTATTCAATATATCTCGAACTATTTTTTTTGTGCGGCGGAAAGCTAATTGTATTATTTAAAATTCAATTCAGTAAATTAAATATTTAGACTTAAATATTTAATATGATAGCTAATTGTGTCGAATTTGGATTTCCGACATAAGAATTAGCTTTTCATTGATCAGAAAAAATAATTTTCTATATATTTGCATATTTATAAATAGTTTGGGTAATTATTTAAACATTGAAATAGTTTTGGATAAATTTTCTAAAAAATGTGTATAGTTTGGGATATAATTGAACATTTTCCCTATCATACCTTTGCTTATTTATCGAATCCTTAAATAATATGGAGAATTGTCGATTCAGGACTCAAAAAATAGTTTAATTTTTTTTTTCATGATCCAAAAGATGAATTATTAATTCAGGATCTGAAAGATAACAAAAATTCTCAATTCATGACCTGATATTAAGGTACTGAATTTAGAATTTTTATAATCTTGCATGTCCTGGATTGAAAATTTGTGTAATCGTTCAGGTTCTGAATTGTGAATTCATCTCTATATTTTGAATCATAAATTGATAATACTCCTTTAACATTTCGAAAAATCAAATTCAAACTTCATTAGTCTAACATGTTCTTCAATGACTAAATGCTTGTTTCATTGAGATTATGGATGCATATTTCACATCTTCATTGGGTGATTAAGGATGCAAAACATTGAAAGTTGATAGTGAAACTCAATTATAAATCTTATTAAATTAGAAATTCAAGATTTTTAATAGAAATAAATGTGCATTGAATTAAGGGTAGTTTAGGTTTGCAGGTGGGAGGTCTCTCCCAATTTTGACTGGTGGAGGTGTGGAATCTCATTCACAAAAATTGATTTTCCAACTGCAATTTTTTTTTATCAACATTTATGAATTATATATATATATATATATATATATATATATATATATATATATATATATAAACTAGCTAGCACTAGTAGTAGTACTATAGTAGGGGAAGTCGCGTACAATAAATATTTAATACATAATAAAGAGGGTGATATAATTTAAAATAAGCACATGGAGAGGGTATTATTTGTACGAAATTAGTTAAATATATTAATTTGGGCATAAAAATAATTGGAATGGAGAAGGTGTAGGTGTCTACATCCATTGCTCCTTGTTTGGTGACATATAGAATATTTGAAATTGTTTTATTTCGTAGAATCAAGAACATGCTCTCTCATAGAAAAATAAAAAAAAAACACCCTACTTCTCACCACGTCTCTCATGTTGCTCTTTTTTATATATTTTTTGTGAATTTGTATAACAAATAAACGAATTTAAATAGTGTTGAGGTTTCAAACTTTGTGAAAGGGATTCTTGGAATGATAAGAATAACATAAACAATAATAATAATTTAAAAAAAAAAACTGTAAAATAAAGAGGCAAAGCAAAGGAGATAGCAAGCTTTTATTTTGGTAACATAACAGTAATACAATATACGGGAATCGATGCTCTAAACTGATTCGGGGTTCTTCTATTATACTCCCTCCGTCCCACCTAAATAAGTCATTTTCATTTTGATACATTAATTTCGTAGCTAGTATTTAGTAGCTAATTGTGGTTAACAAGTTAATTATAATTGTCAATTTTATTATTAACAATAATTCGCTACTAAATACTAGCTCTGAAATTAATATATCAAAATAAAAAAAACCTATTTAAGCAGGACGGAGGGAGTAGATCACAAGAGAAGTGGTTGTTTATGTATTAGACTATGTTTATAAGCAATATTAAATTAATTTCTCTCTCATCTACATCACTCAACCCAACCACAATACTTTTCCAAAGTTTATTCAAGACCATTCAACCACACTATTATATATAATTATTTTATTTTTAAAATAAAATACTATTTGTAATTAAATTAATAACATAGGTGGAAAAATTATAGCATTTATTTGTCAGAAATTTTTTTGACTAAATTAAAATAACAATTAAATATAACTAAATATTATTGGAATTTAATTGATATAAAAATATTACAAATAAAATTAATTTTGTGTATATTGTTGGATAGTAGGACCTAATGGTTTGACCCCATTTCTCTCCAGTGCGCGCAACCCATTCCGTTAGTCGGTTTCGAAGTGGTTACGGGTTAGTTTTAGGGGCCCAACAGATTACTGTTACTAAGCCCTTAATATAAATGAAGTGAGTCCATTTCCCTCAACCCTAATCTGATTCTAACTTCCCCTGCGCCACTCTTCTTTCGATGTCTTCTCTCTCTGTGAGTCGAGCTCTTCCCTGTGAGTTTTCGCCGGAGTTCTGTAGTCATCTCTCTGTTCTTGTGTGAGCAGTGAGTGTTGTGAGGGTAGATCCTTAGGGGCAGCCACCACCGTCTTCTCCTTGTGGCCGAGGTAAGGTAGGGGCCAGCTCAGGTGAGTTCTGAGCCAACCAGACCCGTCGAAAGAGAAGGCAAGGGATAGGCGCACCACTGCAAGCCGTAGCTGTCCGCGTTGAGCTTATAGGAAGGCCGGAAGTTGCTGCTGCTGTCCAGTCGAAGGAGATTCCTGAAGCCGTGCAATCAACCGGGGGAAAATCAACTCGATCTGAGTTGGTTCGGGGTCCGGTGGTAATTAGGGCTTTGTGTAACGCCGGTGGTGGTGTAAGAACATAACAGTGGCATCGGAGCCAGGTTCCACCGCCACCGCCGCGCAACCCGCCACTGAAGGATCCATGTCGTCGGCGCCCTAGGGCGTGGAGGTAAGTCAAAAGTGCCCTCACCTAGGGCCTCCGCTCTGGTATTACATCTTAACCTCTTTGTTTTTCAATTGGTAGATAGGCCGAGCGGCGCCTATAGGATTTGGAATTTTTCTGTTTTCTAATTGTCTAATTGGCTGCGTGTTTCCGCCCTTTGGCGCTCCCCAACCCCACAGTTTTCTGGTCCCGTATCCCCTTCCCTATTATTTCACCCTATCGGGGTGTTCGTGATTACGTTTCCGCTACTTGTTGTCATAAACTCTATGGTTTCCTGAGTGACCGTCATGTTTGTGTTCTCTTTGTGGTACTGTGACCTATTTCTGCTGCCATTGATCTGTGTTGTTTGACTGGTTGATTTCCTCTCTTACGCACTGCGTTTCTTGGTTGCGATTGTTTAAAGTTGCATGTGTGTCTCATCTTTCACTTGTCCTCTAACCACTTGTCTATGTGGTATCATAAGTGTGTAGGCTCTGTGGCCACCTTGTTTTTAAGTGTTCCTGCTGTGATTCTCTGTAAAGTATTGAAGGTCTCAGCCCTAACTTTGTGTTTGTCTTGACTGTGTCCATCTTTTTCCCTATCTTCTGTTTTCTGAACATGGCATCAAGTTCAAACCCATTTGGTATGCCTCTTTTTAATGGCAAAACGAATTTTACAATTTGGAAAGAAAAGATAAAGTGTATCTTGATCCAGCAGAAAGTGTATAGGGCAATAACTGAGTCATACCTTGATTCTGACACTAAAGAAAAACAAATTGAACTGAATGATCTAGCTTACTCCACTATAATCTTGAATCTTTCAGATGATGTGATTAGAAAGGTAGGAACTATAGCATCTGCTAAACAATTGTGGGATAAACTTGAAGAGTTGTATACTGAAAAATCTTTGCCAAGTAAAATGTATTTGCTTGAAACTTTCTTCAGATTTAAACTTGACTTAAGCAAAGACATTGATGAAAACTTTGACATTTTTAATAAACTCATTCAAGACATCAAGCTGGCAGGTGATAAACATATTGATGAATATGCCCCGGTTGCCCTACTAAATGCTATTCCTGATTCCTACAATGATCTTAAATCTGCTATCAAATACGGGAGGGACTCTATGACTTTAGAGACCGTTATGAGTGGTTTAAAGAGTAAGGAACAGGATTTAAAACATAGCAAAAATAGAAATAGGGCAAACAATGAGGTTTTATATGTCAGGGGAAGATCTAAAACTAGATCTAATAAAAATGACAGAAAAACTGGGCAAAATAACACTGAGGAAGATAATAGATCCCAAAGTGATAGGAGGAATAGGTCGAAATCCAGAATAAGGGGTAGGAGATGTTATAACTGTGGAGAACTAGGGCACTACATAAAACAGTGCACTAAACCAAAAAGGAACAGATATAAAAATCTAGATAATCGTGCTAATGCTGCCTCTGATGACAATCTTGGTGATGTTTACATGGTTATAGGCTTTGATTCCCCTATTCCCTCACTATCTGTTAATGTTTGCATGAATAATTTGAGTATGAATGATTGGTTAATTGATTCTTGGTGTACTTTTCACATTTCTCCAAACAAGCACCTGTTCACTAATCTGAAAACTGTTGAAAATGGATATATATCTCTTGTTGATGAAAAGAAATGTAAAGTTGTCGGTATTGGTGATATCAAATTAAGATTTGAATCTGGTTGCCTGATTACTTTGAAAGATGTGAGATATGTTCCTACTCTTTGCTACAACCTGCTTTCATGTGCTGCATTAGAAAGTGAGGGGTTAGAAGGTAGATGGGGTAAGGGGGTCATGAAAATCATGCAAGGATCCTTAGTCTTGTTTAAGGCTGAAAGAAAAAATAACCTCTATGTCTGCAACTGTGAGCCTGTTCTTGACAATAACTCTGTGAACAATGTGCATGATGATAAGACAAATTTGTGGCATAGAAGGTTAGGACATATGAGCAACAAAGGAATGTAAATACTAAAGAAGGATGGTGTGTTTGGGAGTGATAAAGTGTCTAGCATGGTGTTTTGTGAACATTGTGTTATAGGGAAACAAAATAGAGTTACTTTTTCTTCCACTGTTTTCCCAAATGTTTCTAAGTGCAAAACTATTCTTGAATATGTTCATGCTGATGTGTGGGGTCCCTCTAGTGAACCCACTCGTGGGGGGAAGAGGTATTTTCTGTCCAGAATTGATGATTATTCTCGTAAGGTGTGGGTTTTCCTTATGGAAAACAAATCTGATGTGTTTGTCAATTGTAAGACCTGGAAAACTCTAATTGAAAACCAAACTGGAAAGAGAGTAAAAACTTTAAGGACTGATAATGGATTGGAATTCTGTAATAACTCTATGGACACTTTATGCAACACATATGGAATAAAAAGACATAAAACTGTACCTTATAACCCTCAACAGAATGGCATAGCTGAAAGAATGAATAGGACTTTACTTGAAAGGGTGAGATGCATGCTGGCCACTAGTGCTCTTAATAAATCGTTTTGGGGAGAAGCTGTTATGAGTGCTGTGTTGGGAAATTTGGCTAAGTTTCCCTTCCCCAGTTGATAGCTTAGATCTTTGATTTGGTGTTTAAGTGTTTTGGTGGATCAAATCCTAAGTCCAACCAGCGTCAGTTTGTCTCTAGAATAGCT
>JAPKLW010000358.1:137679-152040 GCA_026898455.1 Plectranthus barbatus
ACACATTTTCCGCTGCCAAGTTATACCCTGATAAACCGGGACCAACATGCTGTCTATGTGATAAATCGATCTCCCTCTGTTCCCTTGAATGGTAAATGTCCTGAAGCTGTTTTCTGTGGTAAACCTGTTGACTTGTCTAACTTGCGTGAGTTTGGTTGTGCTGCTTATGTGCTTCAAAAAGGTGATAAGCTAGACCCTAGGGCTAAAAAATGTGTTTTTCTAGGTTACCCTGAAGGTGTTAAAGGTTATAGGGTATGGGACACCTCTAATTTTGACTTTAAGGTGTTAATAAGCAGAGATGTCACTTTTAATGAATATGATTTTCCCTGCAAACAAACTTCTGTGTCTGTTGTGCCTGAAAATGATACTCAAAGTGAGGTGGAGACCCCACCTGTTGAGAAAACTGAACTTAATCATGATAGCATTCAGGGGGAAGATAGTAAAGCTCATTTAAATAAGAAAGCTGAATGCCAACATGATAGGGAAAACAATCAAGGTGGAGCTGGTAGTAAAACCGCTCCTGTTCCTGCTCCTGAACAACTGAATCTAGATAACTATAGGCTAGCTAGAGATAGGAGTAGACGCCCTATTTCTGTGAACAGAAAATTTGATGACTTTGAGCTTGCTATGTTTGCCTTCAATGTGTTTGAAGAACTTGATGGTAATGAACCTAAATCCTATAAGGAGGCTGTTCAATCACCAAATTCTAAAATGTGGTTGGAAGCTATGAAGGATGAGATAAATAGCCTGCATGCTAATAAAACCTGGACTCTTGTAAAAGGGGATAAATCTGCATCTGTGGTTGAGTGTAAGTGGCTGTACAAATTAAAAAATGATGGTAAAAATGTTAGGTATAAAGCTAGACTAGTGGCTAAGGGTTTCACTCAAAGAGAAGGAGTTGATTACACTGAAATTTTTGCACCAGTTGTAAAATTTACCACTGTGCGCATTATGTTTGCTTTAGTTGCTCATTTCAATTGGGAAATGAAGCAGATGGATGTAACTACTGCCTTTCTTTATGGAGATCTTGATGTGGAAATTTATATGAACCAGCCTGAAGGTTTTGTTGATAAAAACTATCCTAACCATGTTTGCCTACTTAAAAAGTCTTTGTATGGTCTGAAGCAATCCCCTAGGCAATGGAACATAAAGTTTGATCAAGTCATGAAATCCTTAGGATTTAATAGAAGCGTATATGATCATTGCCTGTATTTTAAAATGGCTGAAATTGTTCCTACTTTTCTGCTATTATATGTGGATGATATGCTTATTGTGAGTCCATGTTTGAATTCTGTGAAGCATGTGCAAACCAGTCTAAGTGATAAGTTCAAAATGAAGGATCTAGGAGATGCAAGAAGAATCCTAGGAATGGACATAAAAAGAGATAGGACTAAGTGTACCCTCATTTTAAATCAATGTGCCAATGTGTCTAAGATTCTAACCAAGTTCTCTATGTTAAATGCTAAAACAGTCTGTGTGCCTTTAGCTTCGCATTTCTTGTTAAGTAAGGATCAGTCCCCAAAGACCGATTCTGAATTGTTTGACATGAAAGATATTCCCTACTCTAATGCCATAGGCTCAGTCATGTATCTGATGGTGAGTACAAGACCAGATATTGTCTATGTTGTAAGTGTATTGAGTAGATATATGGCTAATCCTGGTAAGCCCCATTGGGAAGCACTCAAGTGGTTACTTCGCTTCTTAAACTACTCTCAGCATGTTGGTTTAAAGTTTTCTAAGTGTGCAACTGGTGTGAAACTTGTTGGCTATGTGGATTCTAACTATGCAAATGACAGAGACAATAGGAAATCAACTACATCCTATATCTTTACTCTATGTGGATCATGCATTAGTTGGAAATCACAGCTACAACCTATAGTTGCACTTTCTACTACTGAATCTGAATATGTTGCAACTACTGATGCAATAAAAGAAGCCTTGTGGGTAAAGGGTCTGTTAACTGAAATAGGATACTTAAGTGATAAACTTGTTGTGTTTTCAGACATTCAATCTGCTATACAACTATGCAGAAATCATGTTTTTCATGATAGAACCAAACATATAGATGTTAGGTTCCACTTTATACGAGACATAGTTGAAAAGGAGCTTGTGTCTTTAGAAAAAATTGCAACACAATTCAATCCTGCTGACATGGGAACTAAGTGTCTTCCTGTTGAGAAATTTACTTCATGTCAAAACATATTGAACTTTGATACTGGATGAGAATGTTGTGTTATCTCAGTTCTGTGTTGTTTATTTTGTATTTATGAACTATGTGTTCACTTTTTGAACTAAACTTTGTGTTTTGTTTTCTCTGGTTGTAGGTACTGTCCTTTCTTGTGGTGGTGTGCCTACTCCCAAACCTTGAAAGTCCTCGTACATGAATTACACGAGGCAACAGCTATGATGACCACCAAAATAAAGCCACAGCCCCAGCAAACCATCGTGCCTAAGGTGGAGATTGTTGGATAGTAGGCCCTTATGGTTTGACCCCATTTCTCTCCAGTGCGAGCAGCCCATTCCGTTAGTCGGTTTCAAAGTGGTTACGGGTTAGTTTTAGGGGCCCAACAGATTACTGTTACTAAGCCCTTAATATAAATGAGGTGAGTCCATTTCCCTCAACCCTAATCTGATTCTAACTTCCCCTGCGCCATTCTTCTTTCTCTCTCTCCCCGATACTCTTTCGATCTCTTCTCTCCCTGTGAGTCGAGCTCTTCCCTGTGAGTTTTCGCCGGAGTTCTGTAGTCATCTCTCTGTTCTTGTGTGAGCTGTGAGTGTTGTGAGGGTAGATCCTTAGGGCCAGCCACCACCGTCTTCTCCTTGTGGCCGTGGTAAGGTAGGGGCCGACTCAGGTGAGTTCTGAGCCAACCAGACCCGTCGAAAGAGAAGGCAAGGGATAGACGCACCACTGCAAGTCGTAGCTGTCCGCTGTGAGCTTATAGGAAGGCCGGAAGTTGCTGTTGTCCAGTCGAAGGAGATTCCAGAAGCCGTGCAATCAACCGGTGGAAAATCAACTCGATCTGAGTTGGTTCGGGGTCCGGTGGTAATTAGGGCTTTGTGTAACGCCGGTGGTGGTGTAAGAACATAACATATATATATATATATATATAGGGAGCGGATCCAGTGAGAAAACTCTTAACGTGAGAAAGTGAAAAAGATGCTTGATTGCATTCACGGCATTGCTTGATTGTATTCAGGTCGTTGCTTGATTGCAATGTTGCTTGATTGTGCTTTAGTTGTTGCTTGATTATTTTGTTGCTTGATTGCATTTTAGTTGTTGCTTGATTCAATATCAACCATTGATTTTTTTAGATCTGATGGACGTGATTCATTCTTTTTTCTCACATCAGGATTTTTTTTTACATGATCCATCCTCTATATATATATATATATATATATATATATATATATATTAGTCTATTTGTATTGAATAAAAAAATAAGAATTTTGATATATCTATCATTTATTTTTATATTATTATATAAAAGATATATCGATTTTATTGTTGTATCTATAAAATTATGAATTTAGTGTGTGTATATATGTAACACCCCGTGCATTATTTGACCATGTACAATTATTCGAGTTACATAAGGTGAATTATTTCCAAATTTTGGTGCATTCATTTCATGAATTCAATTAAGATTTAATTATTATTATGAAGTTGAAAGGGGATGATAAATAAAGAGTTACCATGGTTTAATTGAACATGGTAAGATAAATTATGAATTTGGGAGAAAATGATATGATTTATCATGAAATATGAGAGTAGGTTGGAAACTATATGGAATTTAGTTATATGTATATGTTTATATACATATTACACATATCATATGATGAGAAGAGTATATATATAGAGTGAGAGTTATAGGATAAACTTTTCCACCTTAAATTATATTTTAGAGAGAGAAAGTAGTGAGAAAAATCCACCCTCAACCCCAAACCCGTCAGCATACTTTCCGGCAACTTCCCGGTCGTCTCCAACCATCCCCAGACCAGCCACCACCATCATTCGAAAGCCTATTCCGCGAGCTTCGTATTGATATAAAGTGGGCACCGTGAAGTGGAAGAACGGCTGAGTTATCGAAGAAAGAAGGTGAGGTGGGTATTCACTTTCCGAATTTGAAGTTTTATGCTTGAATCTTGATTTCCAGCCAATAATCCGTGTTTTGACGAGTGGGTCGTGTTCCCCATCGTGTAGGGAGTATTCAAAAAGGCCTGAAACTCGATTTTCCTCGCCGGAAATCGACGTTGCAGCCGTGGGAAGAGTTTTCCGATGAGCATCGTGTACCCAACTATTCTTGCGTGTTTTTCGATTTTGGAGATTGGATTCGTGGTCTAGAATGTCTTATGATCTCAAATATGTGATTGCATGTGTGATCGGACGGCCGGAGTGGCCAGAATCGGAAGTTACAGGTCTAGTCCTCCGGCGAACCCGCGAGGAAGACGACTCCTGTCAATCGACAGGAATGCTGTCGATCGACACGGAGGCTCTGGTCAAAAGGCAGTTGATCGAACATCCTGTCGGTCAACAAGACCGACAGGATGTATTTCGATCGACACAGTTGTTGTCAAATGAGACATGTCGACCACTTATGTCGGTCGACAGGGGGCATGTCAACCGACAGGGATGCCAATCGGGGGATCAAATCGACACACCTCTGTCGGTCGACAAGAGCATTTCGATCGACAGGGTGGGTCGACAGAAGGACTGTCGACCCAAAGGTTGTGTCGACCAAGGGCTGTGTCGACCGACATAAATCTTTGTCGGTCAACACAATGCCCAATTATGAGGAGTTCAGTTCTTTCATTCTGATCCTAATTCTTTTCGAGCCTCAGCTTAATATGATTAAGATATTATCGTCCTAGGTCATCCATATTGACTTCGGTATCCCTAATTGATTGTAGGAAATTGAAAGCAAGGATCAGTCGAGCTCAAGCTAGTGGAACAACATCTGTACTATAAGTCAAACACGAGGTGGGAAACTATTTTAGTATAAAAATAAATGTGCATTTTCTTTTCAAATGTGTTAAAGCTGCTTTGTTTTAAATTGAGATTTGCTATGCATGTTTTGTGCTATTGTATCTATCCTCTGACGATTCCCATCGACAGAGAGTATAACTGATGAGTTTAGAACCAGGTTTCCATAACTGCGCTAGAACTCATTTAGTGAACAGGGTTGGAAGCCTCTTTGATATTGATTGGGTGAATTGTCCCCATGTATTTGTTGGAATGAGGCGGAGTGTCCTCTGGTGTTCGGATCCGGAGTTATATATATATATATATATATATATATATATATATATATATATATTTAAACGATCGGGTCTCAAAATAGATTTCTGAGACTAGTGCACTTTGATGACAGTGGGTTAAGTGTGAATGCATTCCTAACTGATCATCGTAACTTGGAAGTCGGCCAACTTCCAGTTACAACACTGATACAGATATAATAACATGTAAATAGCACGCGTGCTAAAATAAAATGTTTTAGATAGCACGGTTCCTTTCAACAAAACCCCGTGTTTATCTGTGTGAGTTGCATAGCATATATCCTATATAATGTATGTTTTCGAGCGTGTTTCTCATTGGGTACAGTAGTACTCAGCCCCTCGTATTATTTCTAAAATAAGCAGCACGGATGGGAGAGCAGGGGTGTAAACAGAGCAGCTGAATTTTGTAAACACATAGATCCTGAGATATGCATCCTCATATGTATATCTCCACCACGTTACACACACGCTGCTACACTCTCTGATTTATCCTTCCCACTTCTGAAATGTTTAAAAAAATTTAAATATTGTTCTTTGAACTTGACTCGAAGTATGAATTTCTGATGTTTTAGTTATCTCATGATTTTAATTAAAGTCTTCCGCTTACTTATATACATTGAGAAAATGTGTGGCAAATAGGGGTGTAAATGAGTCGAGCTACTCGCGAGCTACTCGGAGATCGATTCAAAAAAAGCTCGATCGAAGTTCGATTGTTTAATAAACGAACCGAGCTCGAGCTTCGAGTTGAGTTCGAGCTTGGTTATGTTCGGTTCGCCAAGCTCGCGAGCATGTTCGAGTTCGAGCTCGATCTCGAACATGTTCGCAAGCAGGCTCGCGAGCAGGCTCGTTTAATAGGCTCGTGAATAGACTCGTTAATAAGCACGTAACTAGGCTCGTTTATAAGCTTATTTTTAATTAAATTTTAATATTTATATATTTTTCTATTTCTTATATAATTATATTTCATATTTGTTTGATAATACTATATCTATATGTCTATAAATAACAATATTATGATTAAACAAACCATACCATATAAAAAACTTAATTTATATAAAAATTAAGGTAAATATTAAATTAGGAATTAAAATTATTTATATGAGTTATAATTATTTTAAATATATTTTCTTAGATATATGTGATTTTAAAGTTTCACTTAATTAAATTAGTTAATTTCATTTAAAAATTGAAACAATCCATTCTTTGATAAATTTATTTTATTTGTAAACCTATGATAAACTTAAACAAATAATATATTATTATTGAAATAATAATGTTTGTATATACTTTTAAAATTTAATATATTTTAAAAAATGTACACATAATGGAAATTTAAGATAAAAATATATAATTAAAACAAACTCATAAGTTATATTACTCAATAAACAAATGTTAATGTATATAATAAGTCTATACAAACAATTAAATCATAATACTTTTAAAAAAATGTAAGTAAGAAAAAATTATATAATTAAAACAAATTCCTAAGTTATAATTACTTACTATATATATAAATATTATTGCATAGTATATGAACTATTATTAAATCTTATGAGTTTTGTTAAAATGTATAGATAATGAAATAGTAAGATAAAATTATATAATTAAAACATATTCCTAAGTTATAGTTACTCAATATAAAAATATTAATGTATGTTTTAAACAATTTCCTAAGTTTATAACTTTTAATTTTACTTTCTATAAACTATTAAATCATATGACTTTTGTTAAAATGTACTGGTAATGAAAAAGTAAGGTAAAATTATATAATTAAAACATATTCCTAATATACAAATATTAATGTATGTTTAAAACAATTTCTTAAGTTTATAACTATTAATTATACTTTATATAAACTATTAAATCATATACCTTTTATTAAAATGTATAGATAATAAAAAAGTAAGGTAAAATTATATAATTAAAATATATTTCTAAGTTATAGTTACTCAATATAAAAATATTAATATATGTTTAAAACAAACTATTAAGTTTATAACTATTAATTATATTTTATATAAAGTATTAAAAATCTTAATTTATAATTGCAAATTAAAATTTAAAACCAGCTTAGAACTCATTATTTACAAATTAAAATTTAAAATCAATTTATTATAATCTAATTAAAAAAATAAAAATTAAGATGTCAATATAAATATATATATATATATTAAAAAATATTTATTAAAAACCCCTAAAATAAACCCTTATCCCCAAATCCCTACTATGCGTCCTTGCACACACCCCCAATTCCCAAATCCCACCCTGCGCACCCCCAATTTTCAAATCCCAGCCTCCATCCCCCACAGTCCCCAACCCACGTCACGGCGATGGCGACGTGCTGAACCCTACTGCGCTAGACTCTATTGGCGACGTGCTAAACCCCACGGCTAGACTCCATCGCCTCTCTCTCTCGTTGTGACCGTGCACAGCTTCAACTCTCTAACTGTGTCATCTTTGTCCTCCCTACCGAGTTCGAACTCGAGCTTACAAAGTTATCGAGCTCGAACTCGAGCTCACAAGCTTTAGCTCGATTACAACAGTGGCGAACCGAACTCGAGTCGAGCTCGAGCGAGCTCGAGCTCGAACTCGAGCTCCAAAACTAAAAAAATATTCGAACTCGAGCCGAGCTCGAGCATGGCCTAAATCACACGAACCGAGCTCGAGCAACCCACTACTCGGCTCGGCTCGGTTACACCCCTAGTGGCAAAACCTGAAACATCAATGTAGTGCGTCCCCAAATTGGGAAGGTCAGTTGGGGGCGTTACAATATATATATTTAAAAATAAAAAATATATATATCAAAATTAGTCTCTATTTATAGAGAATAAAAAATTATAAATTTTGGTATATTTATTATTTATTTTTATATTATTATATAAAAAAAAATATATTAGTTTTACTATTGTATCTATATAAAATTAATTGGCAAATGAAATATAAATTCATGTCATAATACTATTGATCAAACAATAACTAATTAAAAAGTAATCATTGTGATTGAAAGTGGTTTGTGGTCAACCTCCATCTTTCAATTTACACTAATTTTTTTATTAAAAAAATTAATATGCTGAGGTGGCTGGTTGGGTTGGGGGAGGTTACTTTATTTGTAGTCTTATGTGTCAGCTTGGACTATTGTGCCACACTAGAGTTTGTTGGCCTTCCGAAAATATTGTGGCATTAAGAGTTTAAGACCATTCATAGCAATGACATTTCTATCAATGTCATGAATAAGACAAAGACAACTTTGATAAATAAAAAAAAATTGGAAGGAAAGAGTCATGGCACATGTGTATCGCCCAATCCATAGGTTATCCAATCACATGCTGACACTTAGTAGCATGTAATTGAATATTCTAATTTTTTAATAAATATACCAAATCTTATATGTTATAAAATAAATAAAATTATATCAAAATTCACATTTTTTCTCTACAAAATGAACCTAATGTTCATACATTGTCATTTACAATCAAAACTTCTATTCTATCTATTATTTATTCATTTAGATATCTTATTATGGATCCAAATAACAAATTACTTTTTCATTTCCCAAAATTATATGAGCCAACAAGATTATCCAATCTCCCAAAACTATTCAAACTACAACTTTGATAAATAAAAAAAATTTGGAAGGAAAGAGTCATGGCACATGTGTATCGCCCAATCCATAGGTTATCCAATCACATGCTGCCACTTAGTAGCATGTAATTGAATATTCTAATTTTTTAATAAATATACCAAATCTTATATGTTATAAAATAATTAAAATTATATCAAAATTCACATTTTTTTCTCTACAAAATGAACCTAATGTTCATACATTGTCATTTACAATCAAAACTTCTATTTTATCTATTATTTATTCATTTAGATATCTTATTATGGATCCAAATAACCCAAATTACTTTTTCATTTCCCAAAATTATATGAGCCAACAAGATTATCCAATCTCCCAAAACTATTCAAACTACTAAACTTCGCAACAATTATCAAATGTTGAATATCAAAAGTTTCCATTTTCTCCTAAATTCAATAATTCTCATTCCTCTTAGTATGTTGAATCCCTCATACCAAAATGCCAAAAGGATAAAAAAATTAGTTGTTGTGTGAAAGAAGATGTAGTCATCATATCTTCATGATAAAATTTTGGTGCTCATAATTAAATTATGTAATTTGAATTTATTTTGTAATTGCACTTTAGTAGTTTGTTCTTGTATTTATAATACATATGTTTGTATACAATTTTTATTTCAACTTTTGCAGTTTATATTTTATTATTGAGTCATATATTAACTTTTTATATTAATGTAATATTTTTATTATAATTATTTATTTATATAAAAAACCAATAAAAATATTATAAATAAGATAAATTGAAGTACAAATATATAAATAAATAAATTTAATGTTGGGTGTGTTATTGGTGTAAGTAGAAATTGAGTTGAATTGTGAATTGTGTAGGTGGATGATAAATAAATTATTATTTATTATTAAGTTGAATTGTATGGGATTATTGTTAGAAATAGTATAGCAACCTTCATTTTATCCACATTGAGCTTGTAGTGACTGGTTATTGTTCACTATTGGAGCTCCTCGTGAAGAGAGGCTCCTCGTGCCGTGTAGGACGTCCTTTTAAGATATGAGGTCTCTTGAGTCATTATTGTTTTTAATGGGCTAACCTTTTATTATTCAGCCCAATAAATCTTGACCTCAATATACAGGGATGATAATTTCTGACACGACACAAATCAGCACAATAATTGTTGGGGCCAGGTCCACGGGGCCCAGGCTCGATAAGCACATCGGCCCAAATAACCACTGGCCCAAAAGTCACATGCCCACTCAAAATAGGAAAAGCTCAGAATTGCCTAAGAGAAGAGATTGACTCCGACCCTTAGAGACCCTCGACACCGACCACTTGTGGGGGTCGGTGTCGAGGAGACAAGATCCCGGTGTCGAGGAGGACAAGACCCAGTCAACACAAAGATCAACTGAATAGAGAATTATCCTCCATTATCCCTAAAATTTAGGAATGATAGTTAGGGGTTTTTATGCTTATAAATACGTATTCATTTTATATGTAAAGGGGAAGAAAAAGAAAAAACCCTAAGTATTTTACCTTCAATTCAGTTCTACGTCTTATTCATCATTGTAATTCGTAATTTCTTCATTTTTTTCTCTATACAAATCCATGGCTCCTTTTCATCGGAAAAAATTGAACCTCTACAATAATAATGAGCATGAACACGACACAAATCTATCAAACTCAAACAAGAATCCGCTAAACTCAAACACAATAACAACCCAACACGATAACGACCCGACGCGATAAAAATCTAACTTACGCAAATTGTCAGCTTTATACTAAGGACTAAAAATTATCGATTCGACACGAAGACAACACGATAACAATGTGCACAAACACGACATATTAAGCTCAAATACAAATATGACACGAATCCATTAAGCTCAATTACAATAATAACCCAACATGATAACAACCCAACACGTACAAATTATCTACCCTATTTATATATCATGTCCACCTCTTTCTGTAACATGCAAATCAACTTACAACTGTGTATGGGTTTAGATTATTTTTACACTTTACCAATACTCATTATTATAATGATTATATCAAACTTCATTTGTATTTAAATATTTATTTATTGTGGCTTTCTTTCTAATGTATTGGGCCCATGGGCCATGAATAACGCCCAATTGTGGTTTGCATTCCTAAACATAATGACAGAATAAAGTTGCTATTTCTGTCTCATTCTCTCACATTCTGCCCAAAACAAGTCATCCTCAATCTCCCCAAATCAAAACCCTCCTCCGCCGTCGACACCATTTATACCAGCCGGAACCAAAAACCGCCGGCCACCATATTCTGAAAGATAAGGAACAGAAGATCAATGTCACGTACGATTAGACGGAGCCAGCTCTCCAAGGGCCGCCGGGTGTTTGATGAAATGCCTATGATAGTTTTCGATGCTTTTTTCAGACCAAATATGTGAATCAAGCTTGAAGAAACAATGCCATATACACAAATAAAAATATATAGATAGCATATATCAATTTTTGATTTAACTTTGTTCCTTCATTTCCTCCACCAAGAAACGAAGAACAAAGAGAAAACCACATTACAAATCCTAAAACCCCTATGATACAAGTGAGCAAAAGTTAATTATTAGAAACTAACAATTCAGAAATCCTCGTCCAGCTTGAACACATGAGAGTCGCCGCCATTGGCGTTCAAGCTTGACATCACAGAGGCCTTCTGATACTCCCCAACCCTTTTCTCAAAGAAGTTGGTCTTCCCCTGCAAACTGATCAGCTCCATCCAATCAAAAGGGTTCTGCACATTGTACATCTTCCCATAGCCCAGAGAATTCAGCAGTCTATCCGCCACAAACTCGATATATTTACACATCAAGCTTTCATTCATGCCCACCAAAGCACAGGGCAGGGCATCGCAGATGAACTCCCGCTCGATATCCACCGCATCCGCCACAATCCCCCTCACTTTCTCCTCGCTCAGCTTCATTTTCAACAAGCTGTAAAGCAAACAGGCGAAATCACAGTGCAAACCTTCATCTCTCGAGATCAGCTCATTTGAAAACGTCAGTCCAGGCATGAGGCCACGCTTCTTCAGCCAGAATATCGCGCAGAAGCTGCCGGAGAAGAAGATCCCCTCCACGCACGCAAACGCGACCAACCTCTCCGCGAACGTCTCGGATCCGTCGATCCAGCTGAGCGCCCAATTGGCCTTCTTCTCGACGCAGGGGACGGTCTCGATCGCGCGGAAGAGGTGGCTCTTCTCGTTCGAGTCCTTGATGTAGGTCTCGAGCAGGAGAGAGTACATCTCGGAATGGATGTTCTCGATGGCGATCTGGAAGCCGTAGAAGGCACGCGCCTCGGAGATCTGGACCTCCTTCATGAAACGGCCGGCCAGATTCTCCAGCACGATTCCGTCGGAGGCGGCGAAGAAGGCCAGAACGTGTTTGACGAAATGCTTCTCGTCGGAGGTGAGGGATTCCCAGTGGCGGAGGTCCTGGGACAGATCGACCTCCTCCGCCGTCCAGAAGGAGGCCTCGGCCTTCTTGTACATCTCCCAGACTTGAGGGTAGTGGATCGGAAACATGCAGAAGCGGTCGGGGTTGGGGGCCAAGAGAGGCTCTTCTGGGATCGACGGCATTTTCGAATTTGGAGGAGGGATTTGTTGGAATTTGAGTTGGGAAGTCTGTTAACTGATAATCCTTGCTGAGAATTCGAGGGCATTATATATAATGTAGTGGGAAATTTGAGGGGGGCGGGAGTTTGAATGTTTTTGAGAGAAGCTTGCGAGGGACGCAGGCGCCATTTTTTTGAATTTGAGATTTAGCTTGCTAGGGAAGGAGGGAGGGGAGGGGGGAATTATTTTATTAATTGATATTTGGGATTTGAACTCGATTATTTGTTTTTTGTTGTTTGTTGGTTAAAATTAGGTAATTCATGTAATTATATTCTGCCATTTTCTTTGGAAAAAGATATTGTGAAAATTTGATTACATATTTACGCTATAATTAGAATATTGGGAATTGGTGTTTGAATATTTGAATAAAACTTGCGAGGGAAGGTGGGTGGAGAAATATAGAGCACGTGGTTGGATTTGATTTGAATGGCGCGCAAAGCTTTGGTTTCATCTTTTAATTCAAAAACTCTACCTCTACTACCAATATTCAATCAATGCAATTCATTTTACAATCTTGAAAATTAGCAACTGGCTGGCTGTATAGCTAATTATATTGTTGGATTCATGATTGAGTCATTTAGACTACCTCTAACTGCAGTATAATTTTTATTTTCAAGATTAAAATTACTAATTATAATTTAAAAATACAATATGATGTAGAAAATATGCTATTTAAAAATATATATATATAATTAGTCTCTAGGGGTGCACTATGGTGGAAACCCCCTCTTAGAAGTGAAATAAGACCTAATCCTAGCCTTAGATTTACAATTTCAACGACTCAGATTTAAAATTACATCCAAAAAATTCGATGCATAAATAGATGTAAAAAGTTGCATAAAAGGATAAATTGGTACTTTATCAATAATTCGTATAACTTCCCACGATTACATCTCCCTAATTATCGGCCATTAAAGCTTTATTGAAGGTAGGTTTAACCCAATTAAATATTAGTAAAAAGAGAAAAAAATCTTCAACTACCGCATTTACAGCGGTAATTACATTCGAAACGACACCTCCAAAAAACCAAAAAAAAAAACTTCCGAAAGAAAACGACGATTGCTGCAGGTTGTGGAAGGGATTCGAAGCGACATTGTCCGACGAACTGCAAATCACGAGCGACAATACTTGGGTAAGCTTTGTAGAATTTTTTTCCCCAGTTTTATAGGTTTTTATGGTTTGAAAATCAATTTGTCGTTGTAAAAAAAATACTCAGACGACAGTAGTAAGTGGCCGAATGCTAAAATCTAAAAAAATACAAACTTCAATAGTTTATTGATGGATTTTGTCATCAAGTAACCAATTTTTTTTTTGGGTTAAAAAACCCCTATATTTGTAGGAAGCAATCGACCAGAAATTATACCGCCGAGTGAAGATTAATTGAGTCATTCGAAGAGGAAGAGGTAAAACCAATTTTAATTGTATGTTTTTGATTGTTTTTGAAAAATATTTTGTTGTTGAATATCTATGTCTAATTGCGTACTCGAAGTAATTTTTGTTAAGAAAATGTGCTTTTGATGCGGGAGTTACACATTTGAAAATTTTACATTTAAATGGAAGGAAATAGACATTGAATTGAAAAAATAATGGCCTATTTATCCAATTTTTGTTGTTTTTTGCTGCATATATTAGAAAACGTAGTTAGGTAGAACATCATTTCTTATACTGCTATCAGATTAGTTAGCATTTGTCAGATTTAATAAATATTTACTGCAACTTTATTGTTCATTTTGAGAGTGTAAATTTGCATTTTTAGCGATTTTTTTTTTCGAGGATTTACATAATTTGAACCCAATTTATGCAGTAATTCTCGACTTTTACTGCAACTATAATGTATGTTTGGAGATTGA
>JAPKLW010000358.1:157040-203325 GCA_026898455.1 Plectranthus barbatus
TATAATAAAGGTCGATTGCTTAGATGGAGCCTTGAAGCTCAACAATACGATTTCTTATCTTTACACATTTCAGGCAAAGAAAACAATCTAGCAGATACATTAACAAGAGAATGGAAGGAGTACGATCCATCCTGAAAACAGAAAGAGAAAGATTATTAGAAAAAGTAAAACAACTTCGTCTGCAAGCACAACAATTACAAAAAGAAGCAAGCCAAGCAGATAAAGAAGCACAGGCAATAGAATTAATGCTTAACTCATCCAGTGACAAATCAACCGAAGATTTTCCAGCAGCAACAATCAAGGATAAATCAAAGACAGAAGAACAGGCAACTAGTGGATCTCGATCTAAAGAAAAATTTGATGAAGAAGAAAGAGCTAAAGCATACTATGTTATTTTTAATGACTTAAACACATGAATATATGATGACTGGAGCAAAGCAGCGATCTTCATCAACAACCAAAGCAGCATCATCTACAAAAAATACCTAGCCTACAGGAAGCAAAAAATGCACTAACAGAGTACCGAAGTACTTATGCAGCAAAAGCAGCAATGCCAGGACAACCACTTCAATCAAGAATGGCAAGTTTAGGGCGAATCCCTAATAACAAACCACTAACAATAAATTCTATCCCTACTAAACAAGAACGGGAAGAATTAACAAATCTAACCAAAGCAATTTTTGATCAAGAATATAATTTCTTGATTAACTATACAACAACAGACAAACTCTCAAGCATATACCCTATTAAAGGCACATTTCAAGGGCCCAAGGCAATCGTTTTACCTGAAGCAGATCCAATTAAGACATATATGATGTTCCAAAGCGGACTCATAAGTACAATATACTTCAGAAACATGGATATATTTCGATACTTTCCAAACTATATGAAGAAGGGTATCCAGCAATATCATTTAGGAGTACTAAAGCAAAGGGAAGGATTTCTGAAGATATTTGCAACATATCCACTATTCTTCAATGAAGGAGAGCAAGCAGGACAAGTTAGACAACCAGCCATACAATTATGCCAGATAGGAGTAAGCAATCAAAACTACCCAACTATTGGAGATACAAAGCATGAAGATATCATACAACAATTTTTAAATAATTATGTCCTGATACTACTACGAGGAATCAAGATTCGAGCACGAACAAATTATATTTCAAAACCAGTAATTATATGGAGCATGCAAGCAAGGGAGAAAGAAGTAGATATTCAAAGCCAGAAATATATAGAAAAATTCCTAAGAGATTTACAAGGAATTGATTTCGAATACACTCCAGAAATAAAGCAAGAAATTTGTATCAGACTGATAGAAGAATTTCCTGCAGATCATGCCTGTAGCATATGTACACCAAGCACCGACGGAGATGCAGACTTTGAGACAATAGAAGAGAAAAAGATGTGAAAAGACATCACTATTTTTGTACTTTTGTTTCTTTCCTTTTGTAACTACTATGTAAATTATTAGATTATACTGTGTGTAGTGGTACCCCTCCATGTGTAGTGGTACCCCTCCAAGGGTAATTATGTAAAAGGCAGACATTTCGTCGCCTATAAATAATGTGGCTCTCTCATTAGGAGAGGACACACTTTCTATTGTAACATATCCTTCATATATGATAAGTTTCTTTCTCTACATATGATCTCTGGCGGATCTGAAGAAGGCTACAACAAAGAAGCTATCTTGCCGAATTGATCTTGAGATCTTGAAGAAGAAACATTTGAGGTATGAAATCACAAAACTTTTTTACAAAGTTCAACATATCAAGCATGAAATGTCAAAGTTGCAACCTATATCGCTGTGACAGCATATAGCAGGCCCGACAGAGTAATAAATGATATGAAGAACATAGAAGTTAAATTAGATCATAATAATTATAATCAATATCGTATACTAACAAGTATAAACAAAAAATTAGTTGTTTCATTGATAGACACATGATCTTGTACAAGTTTTATAAGTGAAGATCTAGCAACATAAATTTATGATTTATATCCAGAAGTAACATATATTACTCTCGAAGGAACTCCAGTACGAAACACTAAATATACATCTGTTAATATTATTTTTAGTAAGACACTCTCAATAAAAATAGAAATACCAATTGATGGAAGAATTAAACAAGAACAAAAAGAAATAATATTAGGAATAGATTTTCTAGAAAACTTTAATTATAAAATAAAAAAGCAAAGAATTAATACTAAAAATACAAGGTGAAAAATTTAAAATCCCACGAATAAATTTATATAAAGAAAACATTAAACAATTACTATGAATATCTTTGGAAATGGAGAAAACTCGAGGCAAGAGCAAGAAGATAAAGAAGATATAAAAGAAATAATAAAAACAGAATCAATTGGAGAATACTTGTCTGGTATAATATTCGATAAGAAAATAATAAATAAAGTACGGAAAAAAGGAGAATTAACACTTAATTCCAAAGAAAGTATAGAAATCCCAACATTTAATAAAAGAATATCAAATATATTAAATCGAGAAAATATAGTATACTATGGATTAATGAGTGGAGAATCATTAGTATACATGAATCAAGCAAATTTTGAATTCCAAGCATACATAATGAATAAAGAAAAAATAAAAGAAAAAATAGGAAAAATACCTAAAAGAGATCAGAAGAAATTAGGATACATACATATTGGAATAATACAAATAATAGTAAAATCTACTTATTTCATAGCAATAGACACACCCGTACAATTACAAATTGTTGAAAATAGAATTTTAAATGAAAAAGATAAAATTATAGGAGAAATAGATGACAATCTAGGTTTTGACATCATTAAATTCAATGTTGCATTACAATATGGAATTCCTTTCCAAACACAGACCTTTAGTGATGCAATTGGAGTCCGATGTAATTTTCTTAAAAAAGATTTAATGAAATCCTTAGACATACCATTTACTGTAAGTTACAAAGTATCTTATGCATTAACTAATAGTAATTTAAGTATAATTTTTCAACATAGAGATAGAATATATACAGACGAACTATTAAGTACTACAAGTACTGTAATAAAAAAAGATAATAGCCTACAAAAATTCATTCAACGAAGTTCATCTCAAAGAATTCAAAATAATACACCAATCTCAAAAGGTATCATAGAACAAGCAAGAGCTAGTACAAGTAATATAAGCCAGAATAAATGGCCTGAGCCACTAAAAAGACAAACATTACATTCAGATATTCAAATGACACAACTAAATAAACAAATACAAGAATTAAAAACAGTAATTACAGAAAATAAATGATAAAATATAATGTTAGAAATGTGTATTAGAAATAAAAAATATAAAAATATTAGAAATAAAAACAATTATAATTGAAATAAATAAAAGAGAAATAATTGAAGGGTATTTAATAAAGAAAATTTGATGAAAAAGTGCTTTTGCTATTTTTTAGAGTATTTCATAAGGATTGTTATTTACTAAAATATATTTAACCAAATTGCTACAATAGATTTTTGTTAAAAAAAAAAAAAAAGTGGGGACCAAAAGGTTGAGGTTGCATTGCCACGCAACCACGATTGGTTGCTTCAATTGCCTTTTCCATTTTTTTTTTAATTTTTTTATGATGTGGATATTGAGGTAGCTAATACTTCCTCGGTTTAATTGTCTCTGTGTTGACTGGGCACAATAACAAAGGAGTTTGAATGTAGACTAAGTTGAGTATAATTAATATTTTATTGTTGAGTGCGAGAAAGTTACTTTTTTTTAGTAATTGGACAATTAAACAGGAACAAACGAAAAAAGAAAATAGGACAATTAAACTAGAACGGAAGGAGTATTAGCAATCTTATTTTCGACATTAAAAGTTCAAACTAACAAAGGTAGTGTCCCCAAAGTAAAGTGAGTTTGTGTGATAGTGATGGTAATTTCCAATATGACGATAAGAGTGAGTTTAAATTGAAGTTTATCGAATTTAGATTCTTGATTGACCGACCATAATAATAGAGCCTAAAATGACTTTTGATATTGATACTTAACTGAGCCTGAAATCCCGTTATCGAAAGCCAGAGAAGAGAAGGGAGCCATGAATCATCTACATCAGAAAAGCCATTTGCAGATATTAAATGGAAAGGAAACCAACAATTACCCAGGCTGCGGCCAGCAAAATAGCATATTCATCAATCAATTCCATTCTACTGCACAAACATCATCAGTAATTGGAGCTATTGAGAAATTACAATCTACGTTGAAAGGATGCTCTTCATCATCTTATGCAACCAGCCACGGTTGCTTAGGACCCTGAGAAATTGAAAAAGAAGAGAGAAAAGCTTCAAAGGAAGTATGTCAACATACCTGTGCTGTGTAACCAAATTACATAATAAGTAATACAATATAACAATTTGTGGTCATTTAGAGAAAGCAGCTATTGGCTTAAATTCAGTAATTGGCCACAAAATAGGCAGTTTTTAACACTCTACTGCAACAAAGTGGTAAATGGGGGCACAACAACTGAATCAAGATTAAATCTAAATATTCAGTTGCATATTTTATCTTTCTTCTAGGTATTTTATGTATCATTACATTATAGTCAATTTACAGTTACATAACCATGTCTTGTCATACTAGAAGCCAGCCTAAATTCTTGAAGTTGCTAAACTTCCCGGTCCCTCAAACCTCATAATCTATCTAAATGACACAGAGGTAATAGTCGTTCATCTGAGTACCATATCCAAGCATAACGTACAACTCCCTGTGGTCTGATACTCATGTGCTGAGATACAGGACATAATTTACGCACAAGGACAGTAATAATATTGATCTTATAACCTACACGAGCATTAAATAGATTTTACCTTTCCATGCCGTATAATTCGAGGTGAACTCGCAGTCATGTCCACTACAGTAGATGGCTCAGCAAGTCTAGTACCAGCAGCAACAACAAAGTCAAGTCCCTAAATCAATGAACAAAAGTAAATTAGAAGTCATAACACGACAAAAGGAACACATTATAAGCCAAAATACCAGCAGTATGCCATATCACATCTTCAGTAGTCCATTTTCCTTTTCTAATTATAGCATTATATCGACAGAATATCATTCCGAAGTGTCTTAGAATTACCATTATAAATTATCAATTAAAAAAAAAAGAAAACAGAAACATGTAATTTCTCAGCATATTTTTAAACCAAGAATACATAAAAACTGACAGAAAATGAATAATAAATTGTACAGACTACAGAATAATTAATTTTTAGGTAAAGATGCAATACCTCTGGTCCATATATGTCAGCTATTAAGACTGGATCTAATATCCACTCATCCTGTTTCGGAGACCTGACGCTGTAGGCAAACAGCAAAATCTCCTTTACCATAAGCATACTAAACACATGGTAATAATATATTATTTGCCTATTCCCGGAAACAAACTGCTCCTAATATACATAACAATCACATGGATGCACCCATGTGTGTGTGTGTGTATACAAAATCAAAATGTGACTGTGTGTTCGTAAAGAGAGCACCAAAACTTGGATTAAATTTCGTAATACAAATACCTAGTAGATATTAAAGGTGCATCCATTTTCTCCAGTATTGCCTTGCACACAGCATCATCTGGCATGCGAACACCAACATTCTTTCTAGATGCATACTTGGAAGCTGTAGTACTAGTCCCACATCGTATATATTCTTTCGGCAGAGCTTTAGTAGCAGTCAAAATGAAAGTATACTGTTACGGGAAAAAGTTCAATTACTTTTTCAAGTCTTTCAAATAAAAGCAGAGACAAACTCATCAAATCTGGATATAATACACATCAACACACACTGTCTTCAATTTGGAAACCCTTCCACAAATAGGACAGTCGATAATAGCAAGTAAACAGTATAAAGAGCGAAACTTACTGGACCAGGCAGGCAATGTTTAACTGCTCGAAAGATGTCTGGAAGACCTTGGTCATCGCCACGAGGAAATCCAGTAGTATATGTGTCAATGTCTTTGAATGAGCGACATAATATACTAAGAGGCTGCAAAGTCGTAAGAAATCAGCATGCATAGATAACACATGTATGATGTATCGAACCAAAGGTTGAAAATAAGAAATAACACACTCAAATTATTGGCCTGCAATCGTTCTACTTGCCTTTGAAGTTCCTATACCTTTTATTCTGGAAACAAAACACAAACTTACAGTCACAAAAAAAAAAATGAGACTGCAATGATGAGATTTATGATCTGTTTAAACATATCAATATTACCTACCTACGCAGAAGTTCAATGGCTGAACAATTTCTCAAATCACAAGCTATTGCATACCTATTGATTAACAACCGAGTCAGATGAGATTTGCATAAAACCTAACAAAATGGCATTATAAAGGAAGGCCAGACACTTTACACTTAATCAATTATCTCAAACCAAGTTCTACATTTATAAGACATCAAACAGAAGCATACCATCATCCATAAATTATCACATCAATACACAAACCTCAATGTTCAAACATAATGCTAATCATTTGCAGAGTCTAAACATAAACATTGTATTTGCAATTTAACACTGCCGTACTAACGATCCTGCATGATTTGATGCACTCCACAATTTTGTTCAATTCCAACAAATTTAGTAAGAAAATGTCTAAAAGAGGAGGAAATTAACATACACAGTATCAGTAGGAATAACTCCAACAGCTCCTTGTTTCAAGAGCTCAACGATCGGATCCAATTTCCAAGAGTCCGACCCCAATGGATCAACTTCAAAGTACAATAATCCATTCTCCTGAAGGAGCGAAAGAGTGAGGCATTTTAAAACTGACAAGTTCTTTCACTAATTTATATACCGAAAGAATCAACACCTTAGTGTGGCGAGGGGTAGAGTATTTTAGGCGTTTATGGCTCCTCTTAACAACTGCGAGCGCAGCGAACCGTCGACATATGTTTGAAGTTGAGATAGATGCTATGCGACATGGACTCGGGTTGAGAGACCATAGGAACGAGAGCGGCGATGCAGCGGCTCCGCCGAGACTTCTCACTTCAACCGCCATTCTCTCGGCTTTGCTGAATTGGAATGATGATCGCGGGAGTTTTCTGATATAATGAAATTCCATTTACCTAATAAAGGCATTTTATTTTATTTCCTTTTAACATTAATTTAAATACTCCAACACATAACTTCTTGGTCATAAGTAAAATACTTTCACCATTGCATCTTGAACAAGTAACATAAAGGCATTTTAATTTCAGCTTTGTTACAAAAGGAACAATTATATTCCTCGATTTTTAAATTAAATTATTTAAAAATTTTAAATTTTAATTATTTATAATATTTATATTAAAATCATATGTATTTATAATTTATCTAAACTCAAAAAAATAAAATAATAAATATTCAAAAATAAAACCCAAAATAAAAATAAATCAAAATTAAAGTAAAGAGAATTAAACATAAATTTCTGAAATAAACCTGAAAAAAACGAGGTATAAATATTTACGTAATAGTAATGTTATAAAAACTCTAATACATAAATATTTATGCAAGTAGTAATGTTTAAGTAAAAATAATGTTAGAGAAATTCCAATATATTAATTTCTTTTATTTAATTTTCAGATTTATTAAAAAAACTCATTTTTATTTATTTTGGTTTGATTTATTTTAAAATATTTATTATTTTTATTTTTTTGAGTTTATTGATTACAAATACAATTTTTTTAATAAGGGAATAAATTAGAATGTTCAAATGATTTAATTTTAAAAATTGAGGGGTCTGATTAATCCAAATAATCATAAAATAATCTAATGTGCTCTTTTTATAATACTTGAAGGGTTAATTTGAATATTATCCCTTAACTTCATGATAGAAAAAAGAAAGACGAGAGATTTGAAAAATAGAAGTAGGCTGTATTTATTGAGTCTCTTTTATCTTCGACAGTGATGATGGTTCAAACTATAAGGGTAGTGTCCCCAAGGTAAGTGAGTTGTGACAAAGGTGGTGATTTCCAATATGATACGAAAAATGATACGTCCAAGATATTGAAAGGTTTTGCGAAGTAATTGATAAGGATTAATTGAAGATTTTATTTAAATATATGATTTTCATTAAATATTTTATATTTTCTTATCTTTTGAAATCTAGGTAATTAGTTGAGAAAGATATTAGTTATGCTTATAAATAGGTTGTTATTTAGGGATTTCAATTATTCAATTCATTCAAAAAAATATTTCAATTCTCATGCCTGCTTAGTGGTGTAGTTTTGCACGCTTCAAGTATGTTTGGATACGTAGATAACGTATGAGGGAGGATCGTATCAAAAAAGCACACAATAATATTTGATTCAGATCCTTATTACCTAATAAAATAGAGTGCACATAAAAAGTATTTTGATATGTGATAGACCAACAATATTTGCCTCAGAAAATAATGTATTGTTGAGACATGTATATATAGAGTTTACAAGATATGGATAACTATCTAGAGATATACATAATTTACAATTATATGAATATATCTAATGAGATTGAGATCGCTCTTTTTCATATTCAAAGATCAGCCCTCTAGATATTATTTGTGTGTATATCTTTAAGCATATCTACTCTAATATCCCCCCTCAAGCGAGATTGTGGGAAGCCGACAACTCGAAGCTTGTTGCGAAAGTATTCGAACAACGGACGAGGCAGGCCTTTGGTGAAGATGTCTGCGACCTGCTCGGAAGGAATAAAATCCGTGTGAAGTTTCTTCGCGTGGACAAGTTCTCGAAAAAAATGGTAATCAATGTCGATGTGCTTAGCTCGTTTATGAGCTACTGGATTTTGACTGAGAAAGATGGCACTATTGTTGTCACAGAAGAGAGATGGCGGGTGTGGAAGACGCACGCGTAGTTCATGCAGTAAATTCGACACCCAGACGACTTCTGTAGTTGTGTTGGCGAGAGCTCGATATTCTGATTCACAACTGGAGCGAGAGATAGTAGGTTGTTTCTTAGCACTCCAAGAGACCAGATTTCTAGTGAGGAAGATCGCGTATCCATAAGTCGAACGACGAGTGTCGGGGCATCGCGCCCAATCAGCATCAGAATAAGCAACGAGGTTGCAGTTCTCGCAAGCAAAAAATATTAAGTCATGGTGGATAGTCCCCTTGACGTATCGAAGAATCCGTTTTACAGTTTGATAATGCTCTTGCGTGGGGGAATGAAGAAATTGGCTTACCGAGAGATCCGATCTGGTAATGGTTAAGTACTGAAGCGCACCAACCAAGAAACGATAGAGGGTTACATCAGCGAATGGCTCCCCATCAGACTGAAGTGTAGTGTCAGCGACGATGGGAGTGGCGACTGGCTTGGAGTTCAGAAGTTCCGTCCGATAAAGTATATCCCGTGCATATTTAGCTTGTGAAAGAAAAAGACCATTCATTATGTAAGTAACTTCCAGACCGATAAAGTAGTTCAGCTGCCCAAGATCTTTAATGGAAAATTCTTCATTCATGTCGTGAATAAAACGTGAGATAGTAGCAAAATTATTCCCAGTTAAGATTATGTCATCCACATAGACAAGCAAGTAAAGAACCACACCATCCTTTAAGAGAGTAAAGAGAGAGGTGTCGGACTTGATACAGAGAAAACCTAGATGAATCAGGTAGTCACTGAGCCGTGTAAACCATGCACGCGGAGCCTGCTTCAAACCATATAGGGCCTTGGATAATTTACAGACATGATTTGGAAATTGCTGATCAATATACCCACGCGGATGTTCCATGTAAACTGGTGAAGTGAGATCTCCATTTAGGAAGGAATTTTTGACATCAAGCTGATGAAGGGGCCAGCTATAGAAGACCGCAAGGCTGAGAATGACCATGACTGTGGTAGCTTTGACAACGAGACTGAAAGTGTGTGAGAAATCAAGACCAGGTAGCTGAGTGAACCCTTGAGCTACTAATCTTGCTTTATGTCGATCAATGGAGCCGTCTGCTAGAAACTTTGTCCGGAATACCCACTTGGAGCCAATGATATCGACGTTTGCTGGTTGAGGAACGAGTGTCCAAGTGTTGCTTGTGTGAAGCGCAGTCATCTCCTCATCCATAGCTGCCAACCAATGAGAGTGTTTGGCGGCGGATTTGAATCTGCGAGGCTCCGAGCTAGACAAAAGAGCATCATAAAAGACAGTGTTAGCAATATTAGCAAGATATCGTGGTCTAAAAATACCAGCCTTTGCTCGAGTAACCATAGGGTGGGTAGGTTGAGTAGGGGGTGCGGGCATGGGTGGTACGGGGTTAAGGGGTGGATTGGCGACGACTAAGGGAGCCGGGTCAGAACAGAGATGGCAAGGGCTGGCTCGAGGGTAAAGAGGGCGAGAGGGGCACATATGCGGGTTATGGGGTCGTGAGGGAGAGGCCGACGCTGAAGTTGGTTCGACGAAGGAAGAGATGGCTAATTGACTTAGGGTTGTAGAGGGTGAGGAAGAAGTGAAAGGGAAGAAGTGCTCGTCGAAATGCGCATGACGAGTGATGTACATACGCGAGGTGGTAGGGTCGAAACACTTAAACCCTTTATGAGTGGACGAATACCCTAAAAAAATACAGGGAGAACTACGTTGAGAAAATTTGGTTGAAGCGTAATCCCGTAGGCAAGGATAGACGCGACAGCCGAACGGATGAAAGGTAGAGTAAGATGGTGTCGAGTCGTAGAGGAGCTGGAAAGACGAGACACCATCTAACAGCGGCGAGGGAATGTGGTTGATTGTGTAGACCGCATTGCTGAAAGCATCAACCCAAAAGGATAACAGAAGGTTGGCATGAAATAATGCCGTGAGACCAGACTCAGTAATGTGGAGATGCTTCCTCTCAGCCCTGCCGTTTTGACCCGGAGTATAAGGACAAGAGAGACGGTGATGAATACCCTTGATGAGAAAGAAGCCACGTACATTATGGTTAGTGAATTCAGTCCCATCGTCAGATTGAAAAGATTTGATTGAACAGGCAAATTGATTTTCGACAAAAGCAGTAAAAATTTGCAAGGGTTTAAAAAAATCAGATTTGCGAGCTAGAAATAATAGGAGCAGGCCCCCAGAGATCACAGTGTATTAAATCAAGAACACGTGAAGAACTTTTTTCATTAAGCTTAAAAGGAAGTCTAGTACTTTTAGCAATCTGACAAGAACGACAAAGACTACGGGACAAGGAATGACTAGAAAGAGAAATAAGACCTAATTTGTGAAGATAAACTAAAGACTCAGGAGGAATATGACCCAAACGTGCGTGCCATAAGTCCATGGATGCCTGCATCCATTTCGGGCGTGCGACAGCTAGGAGGGCCGGGCAGTCGCCATCCAAAACATAGAGACCGGCTCTACGATGGCCTGTGGCAAGAAGTTGATGTGTGTCGCGGTTCTGAATAACAAAGAAAGAGTGCGAGAAAACAACATCAACAGGCAAGTCATGAGTAAGTTTACTAACGGATAACAAACTCTTAGTAATAGAAGGAACGACAAGAACATCAGGTAATTGAAGGACGGAAGAGAGATTTAGGGTACCGGTGTGAGAAATAGGAAGATGAGCGCCGTTACCTACGGCGACTTGCTTGTTACCAGAATAGGGGGCGACATTGTCAAGAGTGGAAGGAGTAGGAATGATATGAGCCGAGACACCGGTATCAATGTACCAATCAGAATGATCGGAGGAAGGGATGGAGCAGCCTGCGGTGAAGGCCTCGACCAAATTTGAAGACGACTGCGGAAAGTATCTCTGAGGGCAATCCGTAGCATAGTGCCCGTCGAGCCGACAAATCTAACAACGAGGAGTGCACTGCTGATTCTTGCGTCGGCCATCACGTTTCCTGTTCTGAGATGGCGGTCGAGAATCAGCAAGGGCCGGGTCAAGAATTCCATGATTAGAAAAAGACGCTGATTGCTGCCCATAGAAAGCCACGGAGTTGGATGATGAGTCGAGGGAGTCCTGGAAGAGGGAGAAGCTTTCCGCTTTGACGAGCAAGTAGCTGAATGAGGGAATGGTGGGAAGCGAGAGGATGGACCGAGACTGCGAAGAAACCAGTGGGCTTTATCAGTGTCGTCGACCGGCCGACCAATGGCAGCGAGTTGGTCACAGATTGCTTTGAATGCGCGGCCGTACTCCTTCACCAAGCGAGAGCCCTTTTTCAACAGCTGAAGCTCATCTTTAAGTTGAATTTCGTGGGTCTTCGATTTGTGGCTGAAAGCGGACTTAAGGGCCAGCCAAACAGAACGCGAGGAAGCACATCCTAAGGTTTCGGCTATGGCTTCCTCATAAAGAGTAGAAAGAAGGAGGCTAAGGAGACGTTGATCTTGTAGACGCCAAGAAATAAACGCCGAATTGGTGGATGAAACGCCGACAACGGTTGTAATCGTCGTGGGCAGAGAGGGAGTTGTGCCATCGACGTAACCGAAGAGATTTTGGCATGTCAACAACGGAACGAGTTGCCCTCACCAGAGAAGATAGTTTGAAGATGTGAATTTGATAGTAATAATATGCACCAAGGTGGAGAGGGGAAGGGGATCATTGGCTGCGGTTGTATCGTTGGCCATGATTGCGTTTGGGAGGAACAGTAAACCGAGAGAGAGAGGGGAGGGGGACGGCGAGAGAGAGAAGGGAGATATGTGGGCAGGATCGAGGTTAAGCTGATACCATGATAGACCAACAATACTTGCCTCAGAAAATAATGTATTATTGAGACATGTATATATAAAGTTTACAAGATATGGATAACTATCTAGATTATACATAATTTACAATTATATGAATATATCTAATGAGATTGAGATATATTATTTGTGTGTATATCTTTAAGCATATCTACTCTAATAATATGGATAGTTAACCGAGTCTGAAACCCCATCAAAGAAAGCGAAAAAGGGAGCAATGGATAATTTACATCACAAAAGCCATTTGCAGATATTAAATGAAGGGAAACCAGTAATTACACAGGCTGTGTGGCCAGCAAGATTGAGAGTAGTAGAGATGCATCCCAATTTTAATAGGATGGTCTACACCAAAACCTCCCAGCAAAATAGCATATATACTCATCAATCAACCTTCCTTCAATTCCATTCTACTGCACAAACCTCATCAGTAATTGGAGCTATTGAGTAATTACGATTTATGTTGTATCGCCTTCGTTTACGGGATAATCTTTATCATCTTCTGCAACCATCCACAGTTGTTTAGGACCCTGAAAATTGAGAGAAAATCATCCGAGGAAGTATGTCAAGATACCTGTTTAACCAAATTACACAATAATATATGGTAACAATTTGTGGTCAATTAGAGAAAGCATCTATTAATTTCAACAGGCACACAACTTCAGTGAAATCCAGTAATTGACCACAAAATAGGCAGTTTGTAACACTCTGCTGCAACGAAGTTGTGAATGCAAACAACTACTGAATTCAGATAGTCCACTCCATAGATTAGATATAAAAAAACCTATGTATCAACACATTCTAGTTACTTTACACAACCAAGAATAACCATTAGCCACAGCTCTTCTGCCAAGCATATACTTATTCACGGATACCATGTCTTGCCATATAGCAGAAGCCAGCCTAAGTTCTTGAAGTTGCTAACCATTAGAAGAGGAGAGTAAACCTTCCCAGTCCCTCAAACCTCATAATATTCTAAAGACAAAAACTTGCGTTAGGCACGCCTAAACGATTTAGGCGGGTTTTATCCTACCCAAATGGGTTCACCCATCCCAAATAAGGTTTATTAATCTCAATTAGGGTATATTAAATGGGTTTTGGTTGGGTTAATGGATAAAACCTGCCTAAACCATTTAAGCGTGCCTAACCTGAGACCTTCCCTATTCTAAATGATGCAGTGGTAATAGGCGTTCATCTGAGTACCATATCCAAACATAACGTAAAATTCCCTGTGCTCTGATACTCTCGTGTATTAGGATACAGGACATTATTTGCATCACAAGGACTCATATCACTATTTGCAGGAGTAATAATATTGATCTTATAACCTACAGCATTAAAAAGCTTTACCTTTCCTTGCCGTATAATTCGAGGTGGACTCGTAGTCATGTCCACTACAGTGGATGGCTCAGCAAGTCTAGTACCAGCAGCAACAACAAAGTCAAGTCCCTAGATCAACGAACGAAAGTAAATCATAAGTAATAAAATGACAAAAAGAACGCATCACATGCCAAAAATACCAGCAGTATGCTATATCACATCCTCAGTAGTCAATTTTCCTTTTCAATTATTGAATTGTATCCACAAAACAAGCAACCCAAACACGGTTCTATAGAATATCATTCTGAAGTGTCTTAGAATTAACATTTCAAATTATTAATGAAACAAAAAAAGAAACAATAAATTTTCACCATATTTTTATACTAATAATACATAAAAACTGACAGAAAAATGAATTATCAGAATAATTATGTATTATGAATTATAAAGATGCAATACCTCTGGTCCATATACATCAGCTATTAAGACTGGATCTAGTATCCATTCATCCTGTTTCGGTGACCTGACGCTGTAGGCAAAACAGACAAATATCCTTTAGCACAAGCATTCTAAACACATGGTTATAATGTATCATTTGCCCATTCCCGGAAACAAACTGCTCCTAATATACATAAACAAACACACGCATGCATGTGTGAGTGTGAGAGAAAGAGAGCTAAAAAAAATTTGGGGACAAAACATTAGAAGACACAAGCCGGATTAGGACTTGGATTAAATTTCGTAATAAAATTACCTAGTAGATATTAAAGGTGCATCCATTTTCTCCAGTATTGCCATGCACACTGCATCATCTGGCATGCGAACACCAACATTTTTTCTAGATGCATACTTGGAAGCTGTAGTCCCATATCGTATACATTCTTTTGGCAAAGCTTTACTAGCAGTCAAAATGAAAGTATACTGTCACAGGAAAAAGTTCAATTACTTTTTCAAATCATTCAATTGAAAGCAGAGACAAACTCATCAAATCTAGATATAATACACATCAACGTACAATGTCTTCAATTTGGAAACCCTTCCGCAAAGAGGACAGTCAATAATAGAAAGTAAACAGTATAAGCAGCGAAACTTACTGGACCAGGCAGGCATTGTTTAACAGCTCTAAATATGTTTGGTAGACCTTGGCCATCGCCACGAGGAAATCCAGTAGTATACGTGTCAATGTCTTTGAAGGAGCGACATAATATACTAAGAGGCTGCAAAGTGGCAAGAACTAAGCATGCATAGATAACACAAGTATGATGTATGGAACCAAAGGTCAAACACACTCAAATTATTGGCCTGCAACCGCTGTACTTGCCTTTGAAGGTTCTATATCTTTTATTCTGAAAACAAAACATAAATTTATGATCACTTATATAAGAAATAACAAAAAAATGAGACTGCAATGATGAGATTTATGATTTGTTTAAACAAATCAATATTACCTACCTACGCAGACGTTCAATGGCTGAACTATTTCTCAAATCACAAGCTATTGCATACCTATTGATTAACAACAAGATAAGATGAAATTTGCATTAAAACCTTAAAAAAAAAGGCATTTAAACTTAATCAATAATCTCAAACCAAGTTCGCTACATTTAAAAGCCATCAAAGAGATCATGTTCTTCTTATTTCGTAGCATTATCCATAAACCGCCACAGCAATACACAAACATCAATGTTCATAAATAATACTAATTTATATTTAACATTGCCGTACTTATGATCCTGCATGATTTGATGTACTTCACAATTTTGTTCAACTCCCACAAATTTAGTAATTCAAAGAAACAAAAGAGGAAAACTTATCATACACAGTATCGGTAGGAATAACTCCAACAGCTCCTTGTTTCAAGAGCTCAACGATCGGGTCCAATTTCCAAGAGTCCGACCCGAATGGATCAACTTCAACGTACAATAATCCATCCTCCTGAAGTATGGAAAGAGTAAGTCATTTGAAAAATGACAATTTATTACACTGTTTTACCGACTCACAAAAATCAACACCTTAGTATAGCGAGGGGTGGAGTATTTTAGGCGTTTAGGGCTCTTCTTAACAACTGCGAGAGTAACGAACCGTCGAGATATGTTTGAGGTTGAGATAGAAGCTATGCGGCACTGACTCGGAACGAGGGACCGTCGAAACGAGAGCGGCGATGCGGCGGCTCCGCCGAAACGTCTCATTTCAACCGCCATTCTCTCGGCTATGCTGGAGTTGGAAGGATAATCACGGGAGAAATCTACGACATAGCGGGAGTTTTCTGGATATTCCATTTACATAAAGGCATTTTAATTTTAAAATAAAAGAAAAGAAAAAAGGAAAGTATAAAAACAACTAAAAAAATAAAATAAAGGAAAAATGTAAAAATAAAAAAAGGAAAAATAAAAATAAACTGTCGAGAGTGGGATTTGAACCCACGCCCTTTCGGACCAGAACCTTAATCTGGCGCCTTAGACCAACTCGGCCATCTCGACATTTGAAATATGTTCGACATATATATTTATAATAATATTACAAGTCAGTGAAAGTGTAAAATCAGAAAAATGCCACTATAAGTAAATGAAGAGGAAAATCTAACACGGTTCCAAATAGATCAGAGAAGGATGTGAAGATGGAGATTTTGCGAAATGGGAGATTATATAGTTCAATAAACTTCCTCAGTTATACAATGCCTAACCAAATTGTTAGACATTCTAGACCATCTCCAGCATGACTGAATAAATAGGCAGAATTAAGCACCAATGTGAATTAACTTGGTAGTCAACAAAGAATCTTAAATCAGCCAAGTCGGGTTTGAGTTGACCTCAAGAGTTCCTGCTATCTTGGTCTGGTCTTCTCTCTTTCTGAATGGCTCGAGGGAGGAATGCAAGACCCCGGGTGTGGCGACGCCCAAAACTGATAGATGATGGAGAGTCTGAAGTGCTTAGTCTTGAGACTGCAGAAACAAGGCTGTCAATGTTTTCTTGCTCCACTTGCATTGCAGTTGGGGCATCCTCTACTTTGTGCAATGCTTTTTTGCGCTGGGTTTTCTGCCTGTGTTTTTTCGATGGCATGGCCTTCTTAAAGAACTCATATGAAGAAGGAAATTTATGCTTGTCAACCAGATGCTGCTGCCGGCTCTTATAGCTCTTCAGCTTCACATCGCAGCCTTCAACAAGGCATCCGTACTATAACACATAATTACAATATCCAATGAACACGTAGAGAAAACCACACAACAATCGAGCCCAGCAAAAATGAGAAAGAGAAATCACAATATGTAAATGCAAACAAGAGCATAGATTAACAATGAAATACATTAACTATGAGTCTTTAACTCTAGAAAATCATGGATTTATAAAAGCTTGATGATTTAAGTATACTCAACGGAGGATGGAGTAAAATAATTTACCATGGCAAATCCACGAGCAACTTTTGCCTGGAAGAAAGAATCATGAGCCTCAGAAACGTGCATGCTGAGTAACCGTGATGTTGGATATACTCGTGAGCAGACTGAACAAGATGCTGTGTGCCTTGCATTATAGTGATCCTCAAAGTCCTCCAAAGATTTCAGACGTGCTCCACAACCAACAATAGGACAAAATATTTCTCTGATCAAAAACAGATTTTGAAGGTAAACTAGATTAGAAATTTAAGAACAATAGAGGCACAATAAGAAAAAAAGCAAAAATGCCTAAATAAAGGTATCCAAGAATGATTACTGCTTTCAGCAGAAGAAACAATATTATCAACTTAACACTGAAAAAAAGCTTGGCATAACATTCATCTAGAATGTTATATGCTGCTTCTTCATTGCAGAAAAATGATCCATGTGTCAATACATTGATATCCTTTCTTATAGTATAATATTATATAGCCAATACTAGGAAACCCATTAAACTAGATCAACAAATAGACTTGATACCTGCTTCCCCAATCTTCTCGTATCTGCTTTTTTTCTTCTTCTGTTAAATCCAATGCAACCTAGAGACAAACACTTCTACTATTAACTAAATTGTTTCGAGCACAAAGGCAACAAATAAAGCATATAAATGACAGGAAATCGGTACATGCTAAAGCGTAATTCACAGAGCTAGTCAATTTAATCAAACTATTAGGAGTTTACACTGTAACTAAATCAATCAAACAATTAGGAGTTTCTCTTGATAAGATTCAATCAAGTAATCTTATTCTTCTTGTTTTTTTAATTACTTCAGGACTTTACACTGTATGCAATGAAACAACAATGGGAGTTTTTCTTAAATGATTCATCTGTAATGCAAGTCAAAATACATATTATTCCAAAATTTGAATAAAGTACACATGCAAACAAATTTTTTCTTGGTAGATAGGAAGGGGCCGGCGAGGATCTAGATCAAAATTCACTAGGAATAAAACTTTTCTTTCTCTTAACCTAGCAACCCCCTGGACAAGCACAAAACTTTCTAGATTCAAGTCATTTGAAGACTTGGATTATGGATAATGATTTCCATGCTGGCAATAATGAAACCTTTACACAATTCACATTCATCTCGACCAAGCAAACATGTTTGGAGTGGCTATGTTATAGATTGGTTTGATCATACACAAACATCTCACTATATCTATCTTATCACCCAAACAAAGTCAGATCAATTAGCTGATTGTATTAGCAGCTCCACTCAAATACCATAGTCATATTCCATCATATATAAGTTCACAATCGCACCGATAATTCAACACTCATCCAATTAACTGCTTCGATAAAGTATAAAAAGCAAAATTCAAACGCAACTACTCTTAACTGAATCACTCCAATCAACACCAGATAAACGAATAACTGCTTCAACCACTAGACATATAGCTATAAAATGGAACTAATCCAACAATATTCCGCGTGATCGAGTGCTATACCTGCTTAGCGAGGAGTTCTCTTTCTATGTTCCCAGCCTCGAAGAAGGGGGCGTCCAGTCCGAAACGTCGTCGCACAGGAATCAGAAAAGGAAAATTCAAGCCTGTTCCACTCTCTTCCACATCCATGACCGTGGCCATTTTTCTCCACCTCTCGGGAATTCGAAAATCTAAGTACTTTCCTCTTCACAGTAGCCTAGCTTAACTACAGTGATTTTCGTGTAGATTTGTATAGATAATATGGATTGTTTGATTGTTGGGCCGAAACCAAAGTAGAGTTCCTCATATTTTGATGGCCTTTTCTTTTCTAAATTGGGCTCTCTCTATTCATCTCCATTTTATGTTAAATACTTAAAATATTCCTCAAATATGGCGCACTAATCACATTTAAGGTGTACTCAGAACCGAATTGAAACAAATAATATCGTGCACAAGTTTGCTTGTTATTGTTTAGATTCAATACTTTGGAATTCATGAGTTTTATTGAGCATAAACACATTTTCTAAATTTAAAATATATTTAAATTTATTATTATTATTATTGAAATAAAAAGTTGTTTATTCCAATATTAATATTGTATTCATGCTCAAAACTCAAATTCTTCTCATTACTAGAATAATTTATCATTATTGTTACTTTTGAATCATTAAAATATTACTTTTATAAAATTAATCGTTTTATATTTCTTAATAATTTTAGCTTGTGAATTGGCTCATGAACTAACGAATCGAATACAATAACACTCAAATTTAACTCATTTAATAAATGAGTTCGAACAAACTTTTAGCAAGTCGAGATTCAAATAACTTAATATGAGATAATTATATTATTAATTGACCGCAGACACATCGCATTCGAGCATAATTTTATTATTAATTTACTTTTCATAGTTTCAAAAAAAATGTCAAGTTTGATGAATTAATTATACATAACAAATGTCCCAATCCTCTGATGTGTGTAATAAATATCCATATGTTGTGACTAAGCTAAAATAATTAACTAGTGATGGTGCAGGTGGAACACGGTTGATCGAGGCGCATGGGAATTTTTTATATATATAATATCTGAGCTAATTGAATTTTAACTCGATGAAAGTTCATTCAAACTCGTTTATTAAATGAATCAAACTTAAATTTCATGATTTTCAATTAGTGAACTTGTTAGCTAAATTTAGTAATAAATATAAAATAATTAATTTTTAAAAGTAATATTTTCAATAATTAAGTAGTAAGAATTATACACCTTTCCAGTCATGAGAAAAAAATTGAACATGGTTAATTTTAAAATAATTAACTTTTTCTTTCAAAATAAAAATGAATGTTAAATATATTTTAAATTCAAAAAGTTCGTTTGACTTTACTAAAACTCGGTGAACTTACATTAATTTCAAAGTATTCAATTAAGGATTTTGAAACTCGACTCAATATTAAATAAATTAAACTTGAGTACGACATTATCCGATTCAACTCAATTCAATTACAAACCTGCATACATATGGAATGGATGAAATATAAATTAAATAGTATGTAAGAATTAGAAACCAACCAATATCTGTGGTTGATGTTGGCGTTTTGAATAGTTGGGATTTGTTTATTTTTTGCTTGAATTACAAAAACATTTACGCGCAGAATCAAATATTTGATCAAAATATAATTAAGTAAATTACATATTTAAATATGTTATTTGGAAATATTTAAAATTATTTATTCTATGTTAATATATTTATAATATAAGTTATTCTTGTAGATTGAATGAGAACTGAATACAAGATAAAGTAGTGTAGAACAGAACAAAGTAACCCTTGCAGAAATTGAAATAATACAAAAAAAAATAACAGATCAAACTTAGCAGCCGAGTCGAGAGGATCTCTTCCCGCAAGACAAATACGCCACCGTAGTGCTCGGTTTATAGCGGTTTGTCCCCAAAGGTAAAACGGCTTCGTCTCGGTCGAGGCAGCACCGCAGTCGACAGAGCTCCGGCGAACAGGAGTGGAGCAGGACAGAGTTGGCAGGTGGAAAAACTCAGGTGAAATGCAACAAAATCTCTCAGGCGAAAAGCAACAAAAATGACGCGTGTCTCCCTGATCGGACGGTTACGGCGCGCACGTCTCGGGAACGTGCTGTTTGAATTGCAACACGTTTCTGTAACTCCCGCAGACACGTCATGTGCTGACATGCTCGCATGTCACGCACACGTAAGCTCCATGTCGCATTACTGGGCCAGGTAAGCAAGCCCAGTCAACCCGTTGAGTCACCAAAACTATAAGGTACTTTCGGGCCAAGCCCAAACCCGAAGCCCAAAGACCACCCAAAGAACAAGATCGGACCCAGGGGCACGGGCACGGGCGCTCGGCCTGCGGCCTCACGAAGGCCGAGGCGGGGCGGGCGGCGGCGGCGCGCGTAGGAGCACGGGGCTGTCATACGACACCCCTATTACACACTTGTTATTACAAGATTTAATCACTTAGGTATTTAAACCATGTTAAATGTGTTTAATTAACCAATGTGGGACATTATTAATTAACTAATTAATATGCCCACATTACATTGTTATGCGTGCCACTTCGAGGATCGATTTTTCACTCACTGGAATTCGGTTTTGAGAAAATAAATATACTACGCTTATCTACCCGCGACGTACTTCGACCTCGTAATATTTAATTACAACAAAATTAAATATTTCCGCACGAGTAATTAACTCGAACTTGTCTGAATTCCAACAATTCTATATACACACATAAGTTTGTTTTTCTTTAAAAAAAATAGATAAAACATAAAATCTATGGAAATAAGAGTAAGACATTCAAAAACATCCCACAAAAGATTACACGTTCATTATTTTAAAAAACCAAATAAAATAAATTGGTAAGATGTATGTTTTAAAGCAAAAGTAATGCTTATACAAGTTTGTTGAAATCTTTATAATTATTATTCATTATCTATCTATTACAATATAAATAAAAAAATTGTATTGATACAATACTTTTGAAGAGAAAACAATAGTTATAATTATAATAAACTTGTATCACTTCTACAACGCATTAGAAAATTCTATAAATTGATCTGACAATTAATTATAGGCGTCGGCTGATTAAGAAATATAATACTCAATTAGATTGAAGTTAGGGTTAAAAATATTAAGCATGATATCGACTTTTAAACGATCTCTATATCTGACTTTTCTCAAGAAATAATATTTTTAACAAAGATATGTTTACAATCATCAGATTAAAATATATTTAGAGATATAATATACAAGATTTTATCGTCCATGTAATGCGGCTTATATCATTTCATAATTTTTTTATAAAAAAAATAAAAAAATTAAGTCTCTTTGAAAGCATCAATCCAAATTATATAGATCTCATCTCATATATAATGATTTTTGAAAAATAAATTTCGATATCTATCATTTTTCCTTTAAATGGAACGTGTATTACTAAGTCATATTTGAAGATACAATTCAATTCATTGACTCATTGAAGCTGAAAATTCTCAACTGCAAAAAAGAAGAACACTGCTAAAAAAAGTTTTTTTTCTTTTTTTCTCAGTTATTATATGAAATTCATACTGAAAGAGTTTAATCTATAGATTCTTTCACATAAAGGAGAGAAATATCATTAAACTACAACAATTCCAATTGAAAAGTATTTGTTTATTGAGAGATCATTTTAGGATAATGCCATATCATTTTTACCTTTTGGTGGGAATATTGTATCAGTATATGAGCAAGGTTTTATTTTTATTCTGCATTTATAATGTAAATATAGAGCAATACATTTCTTGTGATGTTCATTATATTCATATAATAGTTTAGTTGTGGGATACTAAAATAAATATTAAGCTCGACATTGATGCATAATGGTTAAAACGCTTCGTTTATAATTACTCCCTCCGTCCCATTTATTTGGTCCTGTTTTAACTTTCACGAATGTTAAAACTCATTTATGAATACATTAAATATTTAAAACAAATTTTCTGAATTACCCTTATTTAGCAATAATTATTAATAATAACTCTATTAATTATGTTCAATTTCTAAGGATAAATTTGTAAACACATGAAAAAAATAATACTAAATTTAGATAATGGACCATATAAATGAGACACCCCAAAAAGGAAACATGCACCAAATAATCGGGACGGATACAAATGAATATCATTTCTCTATATAAATTGTATAGCCAAATATAAAAATTAAATGAAATAAATAAAAAGTAAGTGGGAAAGAATAATACTATTAATATAAAAAGTTGATTTATTGGAGGAATATTGGGGAGAAGGTTCATATAGAAATAATTTATTAACTTAATATTTTGAGTAACAACTACTACTGCCCGAGGTTGACAATATTATTGGAAAACAAATTATAATGGCGTACGAGCATCAACAAGAGACAAATTCTTCATTGGAAAAGTAAGAAGCTTTTTATATATCATTTGTTACCATGTCATTTTCACTACCCTATGTTTTTAACAAATTATTATTGCATCACATATTCACATTTACAGCCCCCTTTTTTATTTCACCAATTCACATCATAATCTCGACGTCCATTCATAGGTGAAACACATTAGGTAAAAGATGATAAATGAGAATAAAGAATATCTTATGATTCTATAAACTATTTATATCATAATATTCAATCCTTGTTACAACTTGTACAAAGTGCTTTAATCAATACGAGATTGGAATAGAGTCGAAAAAGAGAATATCGTGATCGAGAAATGAACTTAATATAACATAAGGTTTCAATACTCATATAAAGGCAGATGCGACACTATGTAGGGACTGACAGGGTCGGCTGCTCCCACGGCCCTTCGATTTTTTATTATACATGTACTTTTTTAAAGAAAAATAAAATTATAAAGTATCGACCCTACAAAATTACGATCGAGCTCCCACAATACTCGAGCTCTGCATCCGCCCCTGTGTAAATGAGGGCCTTTATTGAAATCAACGGCTGCAAACTAACTCTACTTTTGAAAATGATTTTGAGACTAGGATTGGTAGAGGCGAACAAGTAACATGGGTTTGAAAACTTCAATAGAGAAGCAATGTATAAGCAAACCATGTTGGTGGTATAAAAACTTGGTCATGATATTTGCAAATAAATAAATAAATTATACATATATATTTATATAATTTTGTGTTACCTTTTATGGGGAGGAAAAATTTGCAGAAAATTTAATTTATAGCATCACTTTCAGCATGTAAAGCCTCCAATCTTAGACCAAGTACAACCTTATATAACAAACACCTTCTTGCTTAAAGTCATCATCCTATTTCCCTATTTTCTAACTGTTTGAATTCTGTATATATACAGTTTGGACCATCATAAGATTAATCCACACACAACAGAGAGAGAGAGAGGAGAGAGATGGGGAGATGGTGTGGAGTGTTGTGTGTGTTGATAATATGCATACTAGCAAGGAGTGGAGAGGGGCAGCTGATTGAGAACTTCTACAGCTCAACATGTCCGAATATTGAGAATATTGTAAGGGGGGCTGTAGCGACAAAGGTAAGCCAGACATTCGTCACCATTCCGGCCACTCTCCGCCTCTTCTTCCATGACTGTTTTGTTGAGGTATGCATGTATATAAGATGTATGTATATATGTATGCATTCAGCTTCTATCAGATATTGAACTCTGACCTGCTGTAGGGATGTGATGGCTCTGTTCTCATAGCTTCCCCGAACAACGACGCAGAGAAAGATGCCCCGGACAATCTCTCCTTAGCAGGAGATGGCTTTGACACCGTTGCCAAGGCCAAACAAGCAGTGGAGGATGCATGCCCTGGTGTAGTATCATGTGCAGACATCTTAGCCCTTGCTACTAGAGATGTCATCGTCCAGGTAATACCACTCGTTCGCCTTTTTTTTTTTTTTCGTGGACATACTCAAAATCATACCTGTGTAATATATTTGTGTGTCTGTGTTGCAAATGGTGTTCAGGCAGGAGGGCCTGCATACAACGTGGAGCTAGGAAGGCGAGATGGGCTCATCTCCGAAGCTTCTCGCGTTGCTGGAAACTTACCGGAGCCTGAATTCAACCTGCAGCAACTCAACAGCATGTTTGCCAAGCATGGCCTGTCTCAGCTTGATATGATTGCTCTTTCAGGGTGTCATACACTAGGATTCTCCCACTGCAGCCGTTTTGCAAAGAGAATATACTCAAACCCCATCGACCCGAGTCTTGATCCAGCCTTTGCACAGCAGTTGATGCAAGAATGCCCTAGGGATGTCGACCCACAGATAGCCATAAACATGGATCATGAGACTCCAAGAACATTTGACAATGTCTATTTCCAGAATCTGGTGGCAGGGAAAGGCCTGTTTTCATCTGATCAGGTGCTGTTTACTGATCCAGCTTCTCAAGGAACTGTGAGGGACTTCGCCCAAAGCCCCGGCGACTTCAATGGCGCCTTCATCACTGCAATGACAAAGCTAGGCAGAGTTGGTGTCAAAACTGGATCACAAGGGCAAATAAGAAAGATTTGCAGCGCATTCAATTGAAAAGATTGTTTCAAGAAAGGAACTCACAGAGAATTTGTGTGTAAATTTGTTTGCAGATAATTGTGCATGTTGCTGAGCTGAAAATGAATCATGAATAAGAACTAAAGTGTATACTTCAAATATATCAAATAATATCATTTCCATTCAAGATTTCACCAACAGGGTCCAAAGAATTAATGATACAAAGATTCAATATCCAACAAAATCTATCAGTAACATAGCTTCTTGATTCTTGCTGCTACTCATTAGACTTCATCGACTTCTCAGCTTTAGCGCAGAGAGGTATAAACATCTAGGTAGTAAATGGTATCAATGATTTAGTAGAAAGTTGTGGGCTGTTGTTCTAGAAATCATGAACCTCAGGATCACTGCCATTCCACAGCTCACCTCAGAGATCTTCTGTAAAGGTGCGCGTAGACTGGTTTTGTTCGATGCACTAGAATCAAGCTCAAAACAACAGCAATCATGCAAAGTCCAGACATGATCAGGGAAGTGACAAAGAAGCAAATGGCACCTTCACACTTCAAAGGATCATCAACAAACACATATCTTGAAAGAGATGATAGCACGTGTTGACCCTGATGGTGCCCGTGAGCTTGTTTCTCAGCCTCCATGTCATATATTGTGCTGGCAATGAGACCCGAGAATACCAAAGAACCTGCAGGGTTTGCTAGAGTGAGGAAATTGTATAAAACTCCAAACTTCTTCAACCCGAATAACTCTGAAGCAGCAGCAGGAACAATCGCCCAGTGTGCTCCATAGCCGAGCCCCACAAGAAGAGTTCCCACATACATTGCCCCGGGCCATCCCATGGCAAAGAAGAAATGTCCAATTGCCATTACCAGTTGGGCAGCAGCCAAGGCAACCGGTCTTGGATATGCGTAGTCCCTGTTTCATAGCAAGGTAAATTACTATGAGAAAAAACAAAAGATCCATAATATGAAGTAGCTCAATTTGTACCTGACAATCTTCTCAGAGAAATAACCACCACCTATGCGGCCAAGAAAGTTCCAAATGCTGATCATGGAAACGAATACATGGGTATTATCATACCCCAAGGACTCACTCATTTGGCCTAAATTATCAATCACAGTCAAACCAGAACCTGAACCTAATAGAAGAGAGAAGAATATAAGCCAGAAGTCTGCCTTTATCAATGCCTCCATCAAAGTGAAGTCCTCTCCTCTGTGTGGCCTTCTTTTCTTGATCCTCACTGCTCCCTCTGCAGCTGCTTGGGCTAGTTTTGCCTGAAGTTGAACAATTCTCTTTTGCCTCTCCGAAGCCGGAAGCATATCTACTTCTTTTGGCTTTTCCTCTTCAACTTCACTGAATATGATTTCTTCTGTATCATCTCCAGATCTGCTTGACCCTTGTTTGTCCGGATCAGGAAGAAGTACCTCTTCGACTGACGTTCTTGGCTCCCCGGAAAAACTTAGGACGATAGGGATGACAATGGGAATAAGTAAAATGAAAAATAAAACTACAGTGAAGATTACAATTACAGTGTAACTTGGATCAAGTATATCCTCCACAAGCATGACTCCCATCAAATAAGAAGCCAAAACGAGGCACACACAATAAATAACCGAGAAACAGAATCCATCAGACGACCTTATTTGTTTGTGACCTCCAACAGGCTTCACAATGAACATCAAAGCAATGACCACCATTGCTGGTCCAACCGCAACCATGAATATCAAGGAAGCGTGGTCTGGGGAGTGCATTATTGCATATATCTGAGTCAAAATGGCGCCACCCAACCCTGCGAAACCTTTGAGTATCCCCACAACAGGACCTCGGCTTTTGGGGAAGTTTTGCACACAAGAGACAAGAGCTGCGGTGTTGAAGTATGTCTCACCATTTGTTCCAATAAATATGAGAATGCACATCTGCATATAAATGTGATTGGATAGAGAAACATAATCAGCACAGAACTGGAAATCCATTTTGCTTCATTTTAATCACAAGGCCTACAACATTAATGAATGATCTTGTGAAGCAAAGGAAGTGCCATTATTTTACAACTAAATCAGGCTATACGATAAGTCAAGAAACATACTGAAACATGATTATATGCATTGGTGGATGATTTTAGGCAAACAAATACTCACCACAAGCTTCGTAATCCAAAGAAGAAGACACTCAAAATGAAGAAAAAAAAAGTGAAGAAACATACTAAAACATGAACTGCACCTGACCACCTCCTACATGTACAAGGCTGAAACTAGCCTATCAAATTCATCACAATCCAAGAATCAAATCAAGAAAAATAAATTACCAATAATTACTCATCATATCAAATTGGAGAGCATCAATCCTAAGAAATAGCAAACATACATGCATGGACAAGAACCAATTGCAAGTCTATGCTATGAATCAAAAAGCTAAATCACTACGAAAATCATGATAAAAGGAAACAAGAAACTCACAGCCCACAACGGCAAAACGGGGCTTCTACCCGTGACGACGAGCCAAACCCAACCATATCCAACAAAGTTCTGAATTGCACCGACGAGAAGAGCAGCCCACTGCGGCAAAACCTCAGACAAACCGCCCGCCAAGAACCCGACACTGTCACCCAAATCCTTAGCCACTCCTAACCTCGCAACCTGCTTCTGGTTGTAGTTCAACGAGCTCTTGATCGTCGGTGAGATGCTTCCGAACAGATAGCCGACTCCAGCGCAGGATTGTATCCACATTGCGGCCACGAAAACCAGCCATCTGTTATTCAAGAATGAAGAGAGCCCCTCCTTGAGACCACCCATGTTTCGTTTGAGACTAAATGAATTATTCTCAGGGATTTATTGCCGGATAGAAAGAATCAAAAGCGGAGTTTTGTGTTGATTTGGTTTGGGTTTGATGGGATTTAATGCAACAGAGTGGAGCAGGGTTGGCAACGGCGCATGTATGTTTTTGGCACATGATGTTGGATAGAATTATGGGCAATGCCACTTACGTAACTAATTTCAATTCACAAAAATTTGTACCAAATAGTGAGACATTATAAACGGAATTTATTTTATATTGTGCTATTCAATGCATATGCATCCTATTCAAATCAGAATTTTTATTTTTTTTAATAAGTGTACATTAATATTAAACTCAAACACCCAATGTCCCTCTAGGAGTTCGAACCTTTGACCTCTCAGTTACATGCAGGGTACTTTAATCACTACATCCCGAATGAAGGGACCAAATCAGAATATTTATTTATACATAATGTCAAACAAATGATTTATTTCAAAATAGTAAATAATATTCTCTTGGTTCCATTAGAGAAGTCTAATTTCTTTTCGGATGGAATTACTATTTTATTTATGAATGTAAATTTTTTTGTCATTTTAAAAAAAATGAACTATTTTATGGAACAAATAAAAATGAAAAATTGAATATTTTAATTTAAAATACATCATTGTTGAAATGCTTCATCTATCTATATTAAAAGGGAATAGTTATATAATTATTCCTGCCAAAATTTATTATATTTTTCTAATAATTATTTTTCAGAAAAATCATACCAATATTAATAAATTTACTTTTATCTAATTTTAATTACTAATAATTTATATTATACTCCCTCCGTTTCGTTACAATTGTCCTATTTTTTTTCGACACGGGAATTAAGAGTTGTGAGTGTAGAATGAGTTTGAGTGAAGGTAATATTTTATTGTTGAATGTAAAAAAGTTGCTATTTTTAGAAATAGGACTAATGAAGTGGACAAACAGAAAAGGAAAGTGAGACCATTCGAGCGGCACGGAGGGAGTAACATATTTATTTACATAAAAATTAACAAATATCTATAAAACTATAAATATAACTTTTTCTTTAAAAATTTTATGTTCACTAATTTGTTTTATTTATTATGTTTAAATAATAAGAGTGTAATATATTTTATGAATTAATAAATTTTTAATAAAATATAGAATATAGAATATTATTAATTATATTATAATATAAGATATTATTTGTCAATTCGCACAACTTGCGGTACAAAACTAGTTTACATATATGAATACATCATTTAGTTTATATTTAGAATGCACATTTTGATCGAAATATGTTGTGTGTAAAATAAATTTCGAATCGATACGCGCAAATGCATTCCGTTCGAAATACACACAATATAAAATAAATTTGGAACGAAATGCATTCAAATGCCTCATCTTACAAAAACATACTCCCTCCGTCTCATTTTAATTGTCTCACTTTTCTTTTTTTTCCGTTCCACTTCAATTATCTTATTACTTAAAAATGCAACTTTTTCACACTTAGCAATAAGATATTAATTTCACTCAACTTACTTTACACTCAAACTCTTTGGTTATTGTGCCGATCAATCCGGAACAATTAAACCGGGACGGAGGGAGTATAAAGACTTGCTCAATTCAAATACTTTTCCTTTAACAACGAAACACTAATTCAGTTACTTTATTTTATGCCTTGTTCTGATATATTTTTATATAATCTCTAATATAATTCATATCCCATTAATATCTTGAATTAATTAAATTATTTACGCCAGGAGATGCGGATTTAATATCTTTAAATTAGTATTGGATACTTCCACCGATAAATAAACCGATCTGACACATTAGCATCAACCACACGTGAAACACGTTGTCTCTACTGCCAATATTTCCTTTTTCGATTTTATTATTAATTTTTTATTATAAGATTTTTGAAATATAGTAATTATAGCATTATTTAAGCGGTTGGTTTATAATATACCTCGAAACCAAGCCATTACAAATTCAGAATGTTGAAAAAATATATATATTTTTAAGATAATTAATTAATCAATTATTTTAAGGATTTGACACATATTATATGAATAATTACAAGAAACAACTTGTTAGTGGATGTAACATCTTTAGGCAAATTTAATTTAAAACTATTTCATGCAGTGTAATTTTACAATAATTTTTATTGACTTATCTTTATATATACTTAATCACTGCACTTTGAAATCGAAATGTTTAATTGAAGAAATACATTAGATGTTTCCATTGAATTAAATAATCATAATAGACTAACCGAACAAGCATGACAACAAATATGCCTCACAAATCGGATCCATGGAATAGTTTGGCACAAATTTTGGTGGGGAAAATTTAGTAGATTAGGTTGTCTTTAATATGCATGTCAATCATTTATTGAGTTTTTTTTTTCATTTTAAAAATATGGAGTTTTATCTATTTAGAATCGAAAGATAGTTTAATTATCGATTCAGGACCTGAAAGATTAATTCTCAATTTGAGACTTGAAAGATCACAAAATTTTTCAATCCAGGACCCGAAAGATCATACAATTCTCAATCCAGGATCTCAATATCAGGTCCTGGATTGAGCATTATTTGATATTTCGGGTCCTAGATTAAAAAATCATCTTTCGAATTCTGAATTGATAATTGAACTATCTTTTGGTTCCTAAATCGACAATGCTAATAAAAATAACTATTTTTGGACTTATTTTGAGGATATGGACACATTGGTCCTTATAATATTTTAATTTAATATGTTATATTAAGAAATTGCAATTATGTAACCTAAAGCGATATTATCGTTTTATATTATAATAAAAATAAATTAAATACTATATTTATTTGTCTTTTTCGAAAAGGGAAGATAATTTTATTGGGAATAAATTATATATAAAAGAACTATCGATCGATAAATAATTAATTTTAATAAGATTTTGCAACTTGAATGAGTTGAGTACGTGGAAAATATATTTGATATACAAGAGTAGAAAACGGCCTTGGAAAATTCAGAAGGCCAAACTTTCTAGAGTATTTGCTAAAGGCAAGTGTACAATTTTGCCCCTTCACTTTTACGCCTCTTCTCCGCTACGCGACAAAACTATCCAAGTTGGCTTTCTTTTTGGTCTTATCCAGTGACTCATTCAAGAGGGTATTATAGGTAGGGATGTCAATAAAGCTCGAAACCGATGGGTATGCTCGAAATCGGTGGACTAAAATGCGGGTTAGGGTAAAAAATTTCCAACCCGAAATTATTTTTAACCGAACGGGTTGAACCCGACGGGTTGGCGGCCCGAACGGGCTGAGCCCGGTGGATTGCGGGTCGGCCCGTAGGTCCGGCAATATTTAATAATTTATTATTTATTATTTCTAATATTATTTATATTCTACTATACCCATTAATTATATACCTAATTCCATAGACCTAATTTTCCGTCACACAAAATCTCATCAATCTCTCCCAATGATGTAGTCTTTTACCCTCAAATCGAAAAATCTCTCATTTCTTCCTCTTTCACTGTCTTCCACTCGTCACTCTTCTAATTAGCGTACTTACTCATTTCTTCCTTTCAAGAACCTTTAGCCACTCGTTGTTATGTTCATCCAAGTGAAAGCTATATTTAATTTTTTAATCATTATTTTATCATTTTATATGTTGAGAAATGTATTTCTATTACTTAAATTAGTTGGTATATAAGAATTGACATTTTTTTTTTCTTTTCAAACTATGATTATCCACTTATCACTATTTTTTTGCAAATATATTTTTATTTGATGTCTTTTATTTATGTTGGTTCATCATTTTCTTTTTTATTTTGTTTTAGGGGTTGTTAAAATATTTTAAGAAAATCTTTACAAAAATAAACTCGTAAATATTGCCAACCCGATGGGTCAGCCCGAAAACCGGTGGGTTAGGGTTAGGTTCAAGAATTTTTAGCCCGATAAAAATTCAGCCCGATTCAACCCGGACCGAATAGCCCGTAAGCCGATAGGGTTAGCCCGAAATCCGACGGGTTAGCCCGATTGACATCCCTAATTATAGGTATAATATACTCCCTCCGTCCTGGTTGAATTATCCCGGGTTGACCGGACACAATAACTAAGAAGTGTGAGTGTAAAGTAAGTTGAGTGAAATTAATATTTTATTGTTGAGTGTGAAAAAGTTGTCTTTTTAAGTAATGTGACAATTAAGGTGGGATGGACAAAAAATGAAAGTGAGACAATTGAGGTGGGACGGAGGGAGTAACATAAAAGATACTTAAAAAACTCTCAATACTGAACTTGATATTTAGGTTATCATCCTTCATAGTTATAAATTGAGACTTTTGAGATGTTTCAATTATTAAATTAAACTAGTATGGCACCCGCACAATGTGCGAGTCTGTTTAATTTTTTTTAATTATTTATCAATTTATATTAATATATAAATTATTAATTAAAGAAAATATTTATTAAATATTTAATAATTTATATTTCAACAAATTAAGATGTCCTGACCTCAGATTTTGTCTATGACCAATTTTGCATAAAATTAATATTAGTAACGTACACCATTTTATATTGAAATTATTTACCCTAATTTTCAATAAATGAAATAAAATAACAAAACAACACAAATAAATACTTTTTATATATTCTGAAACACTTCCTTATATATAACTTTAGCAATTAAATTATCATCATCAATTGCTAATATCTTGAGTCCGCTTCTAGTCGTAACTCTGGAAATAACAATATATAATTGATCATGAGTAAATACAACTTTCTTCAATAAAATGCCAACATGTGATAAGGATTGTCCTTGACTCTTGTTAAATTCATGGCATATGAAACAATGAAAGGAACTGTCTTTCTGAAACTTGAATGGTAGACGTATAACAGAAGGTGTCAAAGTCATTCTAGGATTAAAAATAATTTCACCATATCTATTTCCGGTCAGTATCTTAGCTTCAATAACATGATTGTCAAGCCTGAAGATGATTAGACGGGTTTTGTTGCATAATCCAACAAAATGATCTATATTTCTCAACAACATAATAGGAGCTCCCACCTTGAGTATCATCTCATAATTTGGCAATCCCCTATATTTCAAGCCATTCAAATATTCAGGTGTACGCAAATCAGTCAACACATTCATTAATCCATCTGATTTGCACACACTATCTGAACTTAAATATACCCTATTGTCAGAGGTGTTTCAATACATCATGTGTAGATTCACTGAATCAACAATATCCATTGTTGGAGCTAGAATAGCTCTATCTTGCAAACATGACAAATCATTATTGCAAGATAATGTAGTAGGATACGTGCTTTTGACAATTGCCTCTATAGGATCTCCAGAAAAGTTTAAGTGAATATCATCTGGTATTTTAACATTTCCTTTTCCATCATTGTCGTCACTTAGATCATCATCTCCAGTTGATGCAACCCACTCCGAGAATGCTTTTAATTCAGAGGTTTCAACTTCAGAGCTTATATTTCAGAGCTGCATATTTTTCGTCAACCTTAAAACTCTTACATCCTTCCATAGATATAATGAATTGATAGTGACATTAGCTATGTCTTACCTCTTTCCCTTTGGTATAACAGGAAATATTTGTCTAAATCACCTCCAAAAACCATTATTTTTCCTCCAAATGGTTGCTTGCATGATAAGCTATTCTTAAACCACATTAGATCCTTTATGATTCGATCAAGAGCTTCAAAACAATACTTGTGCATCATTATAGCCTCATCCCAAATAATAAGCTAGCAATTGACAATCAATTCACCTAATGGAGTTCATTGTTTTATGTTACAAGTTGAATGTTCATTAGGAATCAGTGGAATGAAAAATCTCGAGTGACCAGTTCTTCCACCAAGCAACAACAAATATGCTATTCCACTTGAAGCAACATTTAGAACTATGTGACATTGATATCTTATTGTAGCAGATAAAGTCCTCCAAATAATTTTTTTCCCGTACAACCATAATCATATACAAAGAATACTGCGGCACCATTAGATTCAATATTTTCCATGATTGTATCGTACACATAACGTTATTCATCTGCAGCCCTTTCATCATCATCATCTTCATCCAAAGAAATTGGATTGAATGCAGTCCCTTCATCCGTATCACAAAATTCAGAATTCTCTAATATTAACAATAAATTAGGTTCATCAACTTAAATTACACACAAAAGAATCATACAAAATTTTATCATAATAATAATAATAATACATTTTTGGCAGTTTCTTCAAGCCAACTATCATATCAGTATCCAAAAGAAAACCAACCACATTGAAAGAATTAGTAGATGATTCAATTTTTTGTTGAAGATTAAACCAAATTTCTCTATTTTTTAAGTCTTCAATATCCGTTGGCAATTAAGAATTTTGACCAAGCTACAAACACATTAGTAATTAAATTAGGAATATATATATATATATATATATATATATATATATATATATATATATATATATAAGTTAAACATAAAATAATTAGACTAAGTTGAAAATATTTAGGCGTACATCATTTTACTTCGATTTTAGTTCAATAGTTGTTTGTCCAATTACTTGTACCGTTCTATTCCATAGTAAAATGGATACATGATCCTCAAGTTTTAATTTCAATATTTTTTAAATACGGTCATTTGTTCATGTGGTTCTCGGATTGCCTGTATAAACAATCCTTCCATTAACATCTATTCAAAATATTATATGTTAAAGATAATGAAATTAAGCAAAAAGTATATTAATTTATATGTAGAATAAATAAATACAAACCAAATAGCATTGTGTCATCGAGTTTGGACAAATCTCGCAGTGTTAAAAATGAACAAAAAACAAACTTCTGATATGGAAAGTCATCTCGCTTAATTATTGCAATTTGAGTCTTAGCATGACTCACAAACTTGTTCGGATTGTGGCATGTTTTGAACTTCATTTTATTCTCATCAACTTGAATATTACGAATAACATATAATTTACCTTTGATCAATGAATTGCCAAACCTCTCATAATCTTGACGTCTAATTGTACCATGTATACAGTCTTCTGCTCGATCATGAAAAACAATCTCGTACGAACTTACAACATTAGGATTCCCGAACATGGACTGAGAGTAGGAATGAACAACTCTCAACTTCAGAATAATATCAACCCTAGTATGGCCAACTCAATTAATGCAACTTATCACACTAAAATGAGATTGCGACATGATGAAAACAATTAAACTATTTTGTGGTGAATGATAATACTTTGATTGGAAGAATAAATGAAACTAATAATTTTTCACTAATTTATATAAATTTAATTGATATATAAAAAAAAGAAATCTTTAATGAAATCATAAAATATGATGAGATATATAATCCTACGTAATGTATATCAAATATTAAGAAATATAATATTTATATTATTTTTATAAATGTCATACGGATTTTATTAATATAATAGTTGCCACTAATATTAAATTTTTTGTTATGAGATTGTAAATTGATTCTAAATCTCAACCAAAACAATTTTTTTGTTAACAAACTTCTATAGTATTTATGATTAAATTGTATTGATGGATAAAATATATGATATATATTTGAATGATTTGTAAATCTAAAAAGATCAAATATTATTATTATTATTATTATACTCTAAATCTTTTTAGATATTGTATGTAAATCGATATTTTAATTTAATAAGATTGTAAATTAATTCTAATTCAATTATAATTAATATAAAATAATTAAATATATCCTAAGATTTTAGTATAGTAATTTTTTTAACTAAATGCTCAATAATAAAATAAGTCATGATCGTGTTCATCTTCTTTATTCACTAGATTTACAAAATATAAATTACTTTTCAACTCATTTAATTTAATTAGCCACATTAGATTATAAAAAAGAATAAATATACATAAAATTTTCAAAATCTATGTTTTTTGGACAACAATGCAATGTATTTCCAATTGTATAACATATTAGCTCAAATAAAAATACTTTTTAAAAAAAGTAGTTAAAATTAATTTTATAAGATATCAGTGTTAGCATTAATAAGTACACAAATGGAGTCCCCTCGCTCGGGGTGTAGTGGTGAAAGCACCTTGCCTGAATCAAGAGGTCACAGGTTCGAGCTTCCCTGAGGACATCTGGGTGTGTGAGTTTATAAATGTATTCCTATTAAAAAAAAAGTACACAAATGGAAGAAAATGCATTTTACTAACAAAATAATATGATTTTTTAATGCATTTAGAAAATCAAGATTAAACACCCCCAACAGTAAATTTTCAATTTGTTCAACAAATTTGGGTAATATAATTTTGAACAATAATATGTAATTTTTTAATCTTCTCAATAATCAAAATTCCTTTTTAAAATTATTTATACTTCCCAATTAATTTATTTAAAAGACTCTATATAAAAGCATAAATATTATAAATTAGTCGAAGGTTTTGTTGATTGTGTATATGGCATGTGAAAAGCTTTAATCTTGAAATTGTAAAATGAGGTCATGCACACAATTATTACTTTTGTAAACTAAAGTAATGCTGCAACTAATGATTGAGTTTCGAAATTCTTGATATTGACAATTAATATTCGAAAAATTATAAATTTTCTGCATTGTATGCGAAAAGTTTAATTTGATCTTGAAAATATAAAATGAGGCGGTGGACACTTAACAATAAGCAACACTGCAACTAATAGTAAGGAATTAAAATAATGATTGGAAGTGTGAAAGACGAAATTCTAATTGGACGGCTGAGATTTTGATTTCCAGAATTGCAATCAAACATGCTTTATAAAATTTTAATGGGTTGTTAGTTTTGATATTTCTGTAACGCCCCCAACTGATCTTCCCGATTTGGGGCCACGTTACATTGATGTTTCAGGTTTTGACAATCAAAGTTTAAGAATGATAAGAAGAAGACTTAAATATAAGAAAAGATAAAAGCATTCTTAAATAGTACTTCGAGTCAAGTCCGTTAAAATATAATCCAAAGTTTAGATACTTCAAAAGGGAAGGGAAATATTCAGAGAGTGTAGCAGCGTGTGTGTAGCGTGATGGTGACATGTATATGAAGATACATGTCACATGATCTATTATTTCTTCAAATATAATCACTTTATTCCGCCTGCTTACACCCTGCTACTCCCATCCCTGCTGCTTAACCTGCACGTTTTAGAAATAACGCGAGGGCTGAGTACTTTCGTACCCAGTGAGAAACATGCCGAAAACATACTTTAGGTAAGAAACATGCTATGCAACTCACACAGATAGACATGGGGTTTTGTTAAAAAGGACCATGCTATCTAAAACATTTTATTTTGTTGTGCTTTAGGGTATGTTATTATATCTGTTTTGTTTTGCAACTGGAAGTTGGCCGACTTCCTAGTTACGATGATTCATAAGGAATGATTTAACATTCAACCTACAATCATCTAAGTGCACTAATCTCGGTTTGTTCTTCGAGAACCGATCGTATTATATTTCTTCATTCACTTCTCTACTGGGTTTAAGGTCACTACCATTTCACCCATCATAATCTTTCTTTCCAAGGTTTAAGGTCACTACCATTTCACCCGTTAACAACCTTCTAGGGTTTAAGGTCACTACCATTTCACCCCTTCTTATTGCTAATAAGAGTAGCGCATGTACGGAGGGTACATGGTTCTTGTCTTATTAGTATTATCTCTCTGTTAATAGTAATTAGCAGAGGGCAGATATAATAGCACAAAACATGCATAGCAGTCTCAGTTTAAATCAAGCATTTTAACACATTTTGAAGAGAAAAGCACACGTTTGATTTTATACTGAAATAGTTTCCCACCTTGTTCTTGACTTTTGGCTAGATGTCTTTAGCTAGAATGAGCTCGAACAATCCTTGCTTTCAATCTTCTACAATCAAATAGGTTTCTCAAGTCAGTACAATATATCTAGGACGATATGTCTTATTCGTAGATAAACAGGACTCGAGAAAAACTAGGATAGAATGACAAATCGTGAAACTTGAGCCTCTGTGTCGACTGACATGAATCTGTGTCGGTCGACACAGACCTGGTTGACTCAGATTCAAATCGATCGACACCACTCGGTCGACATAATGGATGTCGATCTTCCCTGTCGATCAACATTATCTCCGTCGACCGACAGGTGTGGTTCGATATCTTCCTCTTGCTGAACTCCCTATCGATCGACACGCCTCCTGTCGATCGACAGGATCAACTCGACCTCACCCCCTTCGACCAACATCCCTGTCGATCGACACACCTCCTGTCGATCGACAGGAGTCGTCTTCTTCACCCCTCTCACAGCCGCGACTGCAACTTCCGGCGACTCACCAAACGGACCCCGATCATACATGCAATGACGTTTCTAGACTCCCTAGGCTACGAGGACTCCAAATATGCGATCAAATACAAGAAATACACAAAGGTTGAAGAGAAAACGAGGCTCACCGGAGCTCTCCAAGTCGACAGCGGTGGTGACGGTTTCCGGCGGCCAAATGCTCCGTTCTTGGTGTCCGTATGTTCCCTACAACCTCAGGAACACGAATATAACATTTAGTCGCCGGCATATGGCCGGGAAAATGAGATACAATCCAAGATTATTCAAAAACGTACCACACACCCACCTCACTTCTCTCTTCGACAACTCCGTCGATACTCGTCCTCTCGGAGCCTACGAGTAGTCAAAACGAAGCCTGAGACGAAGGCTATCGAACGGTGGTGGTGGTTCGCCGGTCGGTGATCGGAGTTGGTCTGAAATTTGGCCGGAATGGGTCTGACGAGTTGAGTGGGTGGAAGTCTCTCTCTCTATATTTTTCTCACTCTAGGATTATAGTATATGGTGGAAAAATGATATAACATAAGGTTTCTGCTATTTATACCCCTTGTATAATTTCTCCACATTATATGATCACATAACTCTTATAATTTCATATCATATTTCCTTAATAATAATATGATAAATCATATTATTTTATAACTTCTCAAAATAATTGAAATTCCTCCAATTTCCCATATAATCAACTCAATAAATTCCTTCTTCCAATAATTTCCGATTCCACGATTTATCATGACATAAATAAAATTTCTCCAACCTTATTCATACCATTCCACTCAAATAAATTCAAATGCTTCACAAACAATAGAATTCTCCTCTTTATAAAAATATAAATCCTTATAAAGCTTAATTAAGCTTGGGGTATTACAATTTCATTAACAGTGCTACAATCAATTTACTAATTACAATTCTGTTTCAATTTATTGTTTTATGGTGCACGCTATTTTTTTGATAAAGTGGGAATGACCATTTTCAAACTCACCCTAAATTACATGAAAGAATAGAATATCAAAATTCTTATAAAATTGCAAGTTATTAATATTGGATAAACTAGAGTCTTAAATGGACTAAGTGATGACTTTACCAATGATTAACACTGCTAGGAACTTGACTCTGCAGGAATATTCCATGCATGTATTGTTCGTTTGAGTCTCGGGAGGAGAAGGACATGAGCTTTTGTTGGCAGGCCATTGCAAGGTGAGAAACAACATTGCAGAGGTTTCATTGAGATGTTATGGAGAGGAAAGGGTGACCTGCGTAATTTTTTTTATCCAACCAACCGTGCCACCATATGTTATTTCTAGCTAGGCACCTTTTTGTCACCCTCAATTGGATACCTCCACTCCGTAGTGTGCCGACCATCTTTCTTTGCCCAGTCGCAAAAGAGCGGCTCTGCCTCTAGTGAATAACCTCTTAAGTGTTAAGCATTCGCATCCATTTTGTTTAGGTTTTGCTCGCTGGCTGTCGGAATTTTTGGTCATTCATAAATAACATAGTGAGAGTTTTTTTATCAATTTTTATTTTTGAAATGTGTGAAATTTGAATTCTTGAATCGACCGAATGTTAGTAGATGGATTGGTGCTTTTCCCGTACATAATATTGCCACAATTTTCAATAAACCTTGTTCATTATTACATATCATATTTTTACTGCAATTTTCGATTAATATTGTGATAGTTCATTGGTTGAGTGTTGGGCTCAATGACTTTGTCAGTTTTTTATTGATTTCTTTTTTATATTTCAGATGTAAGAAGCACAGTCGTAATTAATAAATTCATGAGTAGTTTTGGCATGTTATTTTTCATTATTTTATTTAATAATTATATTTAGTTTTTCAAGAATTTAGGCGGGAACTCGGCCGGAACTCCTTTAGTATAATAGATAGATTTGTACAAATAAATTAAACTGTTATTATTTTAGTTTAGTTTGATAAATTAAACTAATATTATTTAATTATATTAAAGTTCATAATTGTTATTTTTATATTACTATAAAGTCATTATTCAATCTAAAAAATATTTTTTGGTTGATAGTTACGTAATTATTGAGTGTGATTAGGGTTTAATTAAACTTAAATTATTTTTTGGGACTAATTTCATGTATACAATACAATTTAAAAGGTTTAGATTATCATACAATGATAACTATAAAATTCTTTTTTGAATACGTTTAGATTTTGACTTTTTAGAATTGCTTGAAATAATTAGATTTTTATCAATATATAGATAGATTTAAATAATTTGTACATTATGAATAACTGAATAGAAAAAAAATTATACGATTATATCATTGAAGATTTAAAAAGAAAGTTGAAAGATTTGGGAATATCTATTACAATATATTTATACATGTATTTTAGTTATTTTATGATTGTTATATCAACTATATTTTAGTTATTTTATGGTATTTTACATTTTCGTCCTCCTATTTTATTTTAATATATATATAGATATTTATGTTTAGAATTTTAAATTGATAATTAAATTAACTTTCTCGTACTTATATTAATAGTATACTTAGATTTTCCACATCTATTTCTTCATTCAATTTATTAGTTTTTTCTTAATATTTTTAAAAAGTAATTCATTATAATTAAAATTAATTAAAATCAGTTTATAGCTCATTCCATCCAAATAGGATGTATAGTAATTTTTAGTATTTAGTTCCCATTTTTTAGTTAATACTCCCTCTGTCCCTATTTAATAATCTCATATGTAAAAGACAAAATAACCATGTGTAGTGTAATAAAGAAATTTAATGATGTATTAGTGGTGTATAGTGTGTGGAGATTTATTTATTCAAAAAAGAGATGAAAATAAAAGAGGGTAAATTCCAACACATTCAAAATATTACAACCTGTAATGCTGAAAATGTTGAAGTTGAAACTGAACTAAAATTGCATACAAATTGGGGAAACCAAATTCAAGTTTCTCACCAAATTACTAACACTTCAAAGTTCTATAAATTGATGAAACAACCACAAGCTATACACAAGAAATCCTAAAAATTCAGCAAAATAGGTGCAAAAAAAGATCTACAAGATAGCCAAAAAGCACAAATAGTGCAATTCTTGCTCCAACACTTGAAAGATGGCAGACTTGAGAAAGGAAAGATAAACGAAGCAGCAGCCACATACCAATGCTGCAGAAAGACCATATCAAGGTCATGGGAAATAACAACAAATAAATGGTGAGGTTATTCAAGTGACATGCAAGAGATTTGGTCGAATAAGGCATCCAAAACATGAGGTAAATTTACAGCAAATAGCACAAGTTCATTATCAGAAAAGAGCCACACTTAGAGCACTTGCAGGTCAAATAAATGTTCCTAAGTATATTTTGGGAAGATGGACTAAATCAAATCTGATCAGAGCACACACTAATGACATTAAACTAGAATTGACAGCTTCAAACAAAGTGCAAAGATTGTGTTTCAGCCTACAAGCTATTGAGTATGAAAATGCATTGGACATCCTAAGGTTCAAACCAGTGAAAAATGTTATCCACATAGACGAGAAGTGATTTTACCTAACAAAAAACACACATAGGTACTACTTAACTCCAAAAGAAGAAGAATCATATAGGACATGCAAGAGCAAAAAAAAAATAAAAAATTCCAAAAGTGATGTTTATGTGTGTTGTGTGTCGTCCTCTGTTTGGAGAGCAAGGAAAAGTTATTTTTTTATGGTAAAATAGGGATTTGCTCCTTTACTGAAAAGGTACCAGCTAGAAGAAACAACAAGAAGAGGGCAACATGTACATTGGAGATAAAACTAATAAATTCCATCACTAAAGAAGTTATCAAAGATTGCTTAATAAAAAAGATATCAAATGTAAATTTCTATAGTTGTGATCCATGTAAAAAAACACTGATTATTGGTGTACCACTATGATTATTACTAGCAATAAAAGAATGTGTATTGTGCCTAAAGAATATGCAATGCTATAAGTTTTTTTTTATGTTAAACTACAGATTGTACCAGCAATAAAGGCTAAGTGGCCTGCATGTTTGATTAAAAAATCTATATACAACAAAATAATGTGCGGCCCCATATAAAGAATTCAGACTTATATTTTCAATCAATTGCAAATGCTGATGGGTTTGAAATTTCATTAGTGCAACAACCGGCAAACTCACCAGATGTAAATGTGAATGACTTGGGGATTTTTAGGGCAATTCAAAGTCTTCAAAAACAACATGCATGCAAGAATGCAAATGAACTAGTTGGTGAAGTCTTAAGTAGCTTCAATAGTCTTGAAGCTATGACCCTAAACAAGGTATTCATATCTTTACAGTGCTACTTGCAAGAGATAATGAAAGTGAAGGGATGCAGCAACTACAAGATCCCACATATACACAAGAATGCATTACTAATGCAGAATGAATTACCTACCAATTTAAAAGTAGACAAGATGTTGGTTGTGGAATGCATAGCCTATTTAAAGAATGTAGGCAACACACAAGGCATTGAGGGGTTGATTGCAGATTTAGGGTTGCCGAATTGTATATAAACAAGGGGTGCAAGCTGGAGACTAGGTTTTTTTTTTTTTTTTTTTTGTCATTTGGCTACAGATTATGTAATGCATAGGTAGGTTTATGAATGCAAGGGATTTTTGTAAAGCTTGACTGTATTTTTTAAAGAAATCGAATGCAAGTGAAATCTATGAATGATGTAAATAAGATCTATAGCTTTAATATCTGAAACAACAACTAATGTGATTCCATAAGCTAAATCAAATTTAGTGAACACATTTCACATAAATCTTGCATCATTAATGTGTTAAAGAGTGTACAACATTTACAATCATTTCAGATATTTAACACCATTTATCCCACAATAGATAACCAACATCAACATCACATACATCATTATATAGAGGCATAAATCAACATCAACATCACAGACATCATTAGACCAAAATACCAATACCAACATGACAGACACCATCAGACCCAAATACCAACACAAACATCACAGACATCATCATATGCATAAATCAACACCACCATCACATGCATAAAGAGTAAATCAAGAAGGGATGTAGTGGACCGAATGTTGGGAAAATATATGTCACAACCCGAATTGGGGTTCATGCAACAATCCAGCATATTGATAAATATGCTTAAGAGACATTTAACAAAAAATAATTTAAAATGAAAATAATAAATAATCTAATGTGCGAAAGAATATTTAGGCAGCGGAAGTATTCAATCACCAAGTATAAGAGACAAATAATGAAACATGTGATCACAATAGGTAATGAACAACATGATTCTCCAAAAAGTTTGATGAAACATATGATAGAATCTGAAAATAATAGCTAAATACAAGATCACAAGATACAATGGAAGGAGTATGAGGAATTCAAAGAACTAATATGAACTGAGTTCAAACATATGAAATGAATCAAGACATCAAATCGACATCGACTCATAATTCAAATAAGAGAGTCAACTCAATACCAAATCAACAACTAAAAAAATATATGGAAATCAAAAGTGAACCTATGTATGAAGACATAGCTCATGGCTCAATACCCAAAATAACCAATAGAATGCATGGAAGAAAGGAATATCAAATTCATACATTTTACAAGAATAGAAACAGATGATATAAGCTTTAACAATAGCTTGGAAGAACCCCAACGTAGTAACACCTCCCGCTCCATCACGCGCAACCTGCACATTTAGAAATATGTGGAAGGGCTGAGTACATTGATTGCACTCAGTGGACACATGCCCAAATCATACAATAATATAGCTACGTAAAATCAGTATATTCACACAGCAAACACAAGGGTTTTAAAGAAATACTTGTGATTGCCAAATAAGATTTTTCCTCACCGAGCGCGCCCAACTCATTTATGGTACCAAACATCAATTATCATCAACATTTATCCTAGTGAGACGGGAGTGGCCACTTATCATTCACTGTTACCAACGGGAGTCCAACTGGCCCAAAAGTGCATTAGGTTGTGCATTCTTCACAAAGGAATACATCGACCCCGATCGTTATATCAATTTTTCCAATATAACATACATTCTATGGTACCAAACCTATTTTTACTAACGTACTACTTTTATCAAAGTAAAACAAACATCAAGCTTTCATTTGAAAAGATTTTTTAAAAAGTGTTATTGCTTTTGAATTCCATATAGTATGAAAGCCCACCTTCAAAGTGGCGAAGGTTATCAAGAAATTACTTTGTTCCGCTTCTTGACACTTCTTTAACATGGTTGGTGGTTCCTAGAATAGAAATGCACCTAGTTACTATAGGTGTTGATGCGTATTGCTAAAACCGTTTAAATATTTAACAAGGTACCTAAAATATACACAATCAATTAGATACATATTCACATCGCTACACCAAAGTCACATACATCGGGGCACACATTATACACAAACCTAGCCAAATTATAATTAAAAACTATGTTAGCAGCTTTGAACAACGAAAAAGAAAAACATATAAAAATTAGTAAACAAGCTCTGGTTGAATCTAAAATTTGGCAGATGCATTCCCAACATTTAAAATATTGTCATTTTCATTCATCATTAGTCTAAGCCGAAATAGACTTTCAATTATCAAAACAACTTTAGTATATACATATATTTGAAATAAAAGATCAATTTTGAGAATTTTTCATGAATTTAATATACGTGAACAGAGGCTGGAAATTTAGAACGATGATCATGAATTGTTTTAAAATTTCCAGACAATGGTAAGTACGACTTTAAACAACTAAAACACTTAGTGCGTAGATTTAGCTAAGATGTGATGCACGAACGGAAATGAATAATGTGCTCATCTAAATCCAAACAAAATTGGTGAAAATGTAATAAACACATATAAAAATATTGTATCAAAATTTCATAGCATTTGGAGTTGTTATGGGGGGTTGATGGGAAGCACAAACCCAACTCACGAATAATAACGTGAATTAACAATAATGTTGTCGCATACCTTATTCAATCCAATTAGGGAATTAAATACCCCAAAGGATACAATGCAAAAAAGGAAATAAATCAAACATCAATTGGAAACAATTTTAATAATTAATTCTAAATCAATCCTGCATCAATCTTGCAGGCAATCAATCCCCCCCGTCTACGCCAGTGATGTACCAAAAGAGGCCATGAATCATGCCTCGGAATCTGCTCCCTATCAACTTCATCCCCCGTCGAAACAACCTTGTCCCCAAGGTTGAAATCTGGAAAATGACTTTTTCCTACTCATCCATGTGGCTTCAAATAAATTGGCAAGTCCTTGTTTTCTCCATCCGAACCGCCATGCTCCTCCGGACCATCCTCTAGAACTGTAACTTCATAGTGTTCATAGTTTTGCAGGTCTTCGTTATCTCCTTCGTTCGCAGTCAAGACTCGCAATTGCTTGAAAGCACACTCATGCCCAGGCGAGAATGACTTTTTGCACTTGAAACACAAACCTTTTGCCAGCAATTCCGCCAACACTTTAGGTGGCAGTCGAGTAAATTGGGATCGAGCAGGGGATTGCACCAATTGCTCTGAATTTGCTACCGCTGATAACCCCCAAGACTTCGGAAGGTTTCCCCTTGTTCCCTGATCCCCGCTGCCACCTTCAAGCACTCCTCCAAACCCAAAGGACTTCACCGTTCCTCCGAAATGCGCACCAAAAATGTTGTTGCCCCCACTTTGAAGACCACCAAACTGGAAGGATAAATTATCCTCCACTTCACGAGTCAACTCCATCACAAGTTTCAGGTTGTTGGGGCGGAGCAAGCGCATGGATCCTCGAATAGATCCCTTCAACCCATGCATGAAATAGCCTAAGTAGTTGTCACGCCCCGATTTATTAAAATGGAAATATTCAAGGAAATGAGG
>JAPKLW010000358.1:218325-313225 GCA_026898455.1 Plectranthus barbatus
GATCTTCCATCTTCAGTGTTCAGTTTGCTTCCGCGTCGAGTCTGAGTTCTTTCGTTCGAGTTCCTGGGCTGCGATGTAACCCTTCCTGGCAAGGATCGTATCAACAGCCAATTAATCCAGTGTAACGCTGCTCCCTCCATTGCCACAATTATCAACAAAACCTTCCTTTCCAGACCTATTTGGTGTAATTCGAACTGTTGCTCAACCTGTGTGATCCACTTCGCCCGCGAATGATGGCAATTGGGCAACCATTCCTTCCCCGCTTGGCGCGCCTGTCACACCAAACACACCTGCACCCTTGAACCTATTTCTCGTCCCTGCACACACGCCAGCATCCTGTGCACCTGTGGTGCCCATCGCTGAAGAAGCCCCGTCAGCTGCCGTGCCTCCCGTCGTGGACCCACGGTCTGGCGATTTCAGAATCGCCTCAGACAAGAGAACTATTGAAGCTGCAATCTCTGCCAATTGCGCTCCATGCACATCCAATTTCTCCTTCACCTCATGTTGATCGGCTTCCAGCCTTTCCAGACGTTCGCTAGTTGATGTTGTAGCGGCGAGACGGATCCGACAGGTTGAACCAATTGATGGGAAATAGAAACCCAACTCACGAATAATTATGTGAATTAACAATAATATTATTACGTACCTTATTCAATCCAAATTATGGAATAAAACACCCTTAAGAATACAATGCAAAAAAGGAAATAAATCAAACATCAAAGGAAACAATTTTAATAATTAATTCTAAATCAATCCTTCATCAATCTTGCCGGCAATCAATCCCCCCTTCTACGCCGGTGGTATACCAAAAGAGACCATGAATCATGCCTCAAAATCTTCTCCCTATCAAGGTTCAACGAGTTTAAAAACTTAAGTGGTCAAAAGTTGAAATTTAAAGTGAATAGTTTTTTTTACTATGGCAAACTCTAAGTTTTTGGCTGCAGGGTGCTCGTTTTAAAAATTAATTTAAAAATAATTAAGAGTCGAATTTAGACTCACCTTCTTGGTAATTATAAATTCAACACTAGATAGAATAACACTATGGAGAGAGTTTTAGAATATGTGTGTTCACAAAGTCCAGACACATCCTAACTTTTGCAAGAAAACAGGATGGTTCAATTTAGAGCTGAAACTCCCCCGATTTTTAATAAATTTATTTTAAGAGATAAAACTCTAAAAATTCATAAAATTGTTCTAATATATGTCCAATATCTTAGAAAAAATCCATGAAGGTTAGAGTGATGCGAAAGTATGTTTTCAAATTTTATTTTTGTGCAACGCCACAGTTTTGACACACCATAATAAAACAGTCATATCTCCCAAAATACTTAACCAAATAACCCCATCTCGGTGGCAAAATGCTCATAACACAAGGAAATTTAACATACTTGGAGAATATAATTTTCAAAGCTTGAAAAAGGGAAGAAAAATTTCTGAAACCGATGGGGCAGGAGTGTAGGGATTTCGTTGTCGTGAATTGAATCACTTAATCAAGCGAAATCCGAATTGTTCATGGATGTCACAATAATTAACATCGATAAAACCCTAACATGCTCCTATAAATATAATGCGATGAATATAGGATTACCTTAAATCCGTAGGGTCTGAAACGATCTTCGCGTTGAATCCAATCTTTTGATTTCACCACGCAATTTGATTAAATCTACGAAACAAGAAATTAGTACAGAACCCTAATTTCAAGATTTAATCAAAACAGAAATAAAAGAGAAGAAGAAATTTTGTTCTCCAGATAAGATCTTCAGATCTGTGTCCCAATGTTGTTCAGTCCTGCTACTGGTGAGGATTCCACGAGACTGTGATTGTGCAGGATAGAGTCGAAATCCTTCTCCTCCCTCAACACATAGCGCCTCCCCTCTCACTCTCTCTCCTCTAGGTTTTCTGTGTTTTTCAAATGATATAATTTGAGAGAGTGACTACTATTTATAGACTTAGGGTTGAAACCCTAATGGGCAAAAGGGCTCCTTTCAGCATATTATTTGAGCTAGACCTAGGACCTAATGCAAATAATAAAGTGGACCTATTAATTAATTAATTCACATGTCCACAACCCAGGACACAATTAATTAATTAATATTAATTCTTTTTCATCACAGAATTAATACTGACCTACCATTTATTATCATGTTATGAGAACGTGCTGCATTTACTTGAGAATCCCCATATTTAAGGTTACTGGACATTTATTAATTAATTGGAGCTTCTGACAAGCTTCGCTCAATTAATTACTCCCTCCGTCCCATATTATTAGTCCCAAATGAAAATGGCCCAGAAACCAATGTACGTGAGTGTAGTTGAATTAATAATTTATTGGTGAGTGTGAAAAAGTTTGTTATTTTAGGAAAAGTGACTCATAAATGGGACGGACGAAAAAGGAAAGTAAGACTAATAAAATAGGACAGAGGGAGTAATTTCTTATTTTCCTGAGCAGTACCACTCAAAACCTTATCACTTGTGCTTGAACTTAATCAGCCTACAGGACTTTAGCACGATGAACATTACTGAGCTCCTCAGGGAATGCCCCCATCCTATTACTCGGATATGGTAACCTAACTCCAGTCTCAGACCGTACTACACGAACTGTTGTTACCCAAGATGCGGGTATACAGTCATTTTACTTAGGCTCTCCACCATGGTAAGTTAAAGCAACAGTCTGCATGTGCATACTCCTGAACCTTCGTCAGGGTTCGGACTCAATCAAAAGACGAGGTTTTGTATTCTCTGGTGTCAAACAGAAGAATACATCTCATTGTGGTCCAATCAATACGCAACCGCACATACCAACATATCAAGTGATCAAGACATATCACTTCTTTTCGACTATGCTGCAGCCTACACTGACAAACTTATCCTCAAAGTTGTCTTGGCTGTGATCATTATATTTATATTTCACTAGGTCAAGTGATCATGCTGTCTTCTACGATCTACAACACGCCATATGATCGTCCCTATCGATGAGATAAGAGGATACCATTGTTACTTGCATGTAAGTTTTTTTAACAGATAAGGAATAAAGCTGAATGTATACATACTATAATAAATGCTCTATGTATAAATGGAATCTTCTGATATTTAGTTAGATTTAAAGAATATGGGCAAAATAAAATGGATGGTTATTAATTAAGATTGAGATATATGAGAAAATAATTAAAGATATCTCAAGTGAATTTAATTTGGTAAGTGATGCATGGAAATGAAATTATAAGATACGATTTTTTTTCTAATAATAAACAACATATCTTATAAGGTAACAATGAAATCAATTTGTACACTGTTGGCGGTCTGGACCAAATCCGACCCAGCAAATACGCCAGGCCGAAGCCCAACAACGGATCGGTAATGTTTTCAGCCCAATAGGGACAAAAGACCCAGTCCGAATTAAGATCTGGCGTAGCAGAAAGCAGTTCGAATAATGCAAAAAGCAGTTCGATCAAGGTCGTTGGCGCCTCAACTAGCTGAAAAGGAGCTCGATATGGAGATTACGAGCTATAACCTCAACCACTCAACAGTCGAAGGCCAACGGACGCATCAACGGCTACTTCGCGAGGATATCGGAACCGCCAAAACCACCACGTTGACGAACTACCCCGAGATTCACGGGCTCGACTCCAGAGTTGAGAGCGGCGCAGAAACCCTAAAGCAAAACCACTCCTATAAATAGCCCCTCATTTCACTAGGAGACGAACGAAAATTCACGAGTCAATCATTTACTACACCTTCACTTTTACTAGAAAAAAAGTCTATTTGCTAGCTCTACGATTAGTCAGTAGAATAGTCACAATTGTTCATTCTTTTCCTTTCAAATTGTTGCTATTTGTCGAGTTCGCCTACTTGTATCCTATTTATTTCATTTATCGTTCTTGGGGCTCCGATTTATTGAATAAATCGAACCTCAACATACACTACACTAGATCAAATTCAAAAAGCATGCTAGATTAAATTAAAATTAATGTTCATGGAATAAAACACACCTCAAATAGAAATAGAATAAATTTCAATTTTCCCCAATTATTAAAATCTAAATTCATGTCTCCCAACTACGAAGGTAATCAACCTATAATTCCAGACTCTCAAATCATTCTCAATAACATAATCACATGTTGAAATAATAATATTTCTCATTTAAATTAAATGCATGCTCAACTCTCGAATAATTCAATTGTTGATAAGTATTTAAAGTAAAATATTTACTCAATTCAAATTATAATATACTATGATTGAAAATATTAATAATTGAGATAAAAGAGACAATGAGACAATGGACATATCGAGGAGAGGCATAAATGTTAATTTTATGAAACCCCATGAAGTTGCCTCTAAAATAGGTAAATCACAAAAAATCTATTATTAAATCTTGTTTCCAAGGCTTCAAATAAACTTCTAAAAATTAAAGCAATAAAGCAGACGTACAATCAATTAAAATAGTACTCAAAATAAATTAATAAATAAAGAGACCGATTAAAATTTTACGGGTGTTACAATATACTCCCTCTGTCCTTTTATAATAGTCCCCAAACCAAAAGGCACAATAACAAGGATAACTATAATAAGGGATTTTAATGGTGAATTAGTCAATAGATTAGTTGGTGGAGCATTTTTTAATTCATTTATTAAAAAAAGCAAAAGGATGGGAGGGAAATTAAGAGCCAATTTTTTTTCACATCAACATAGAGCTACATATTGAACTGTTCAAAATTACAAGGAGGGAATTAAAATTTGTGTTTCCCACTTCTACATCAATCTATAAATACGTGAAGCATAATTACAACTTCATCAACAAAAAAAAAGTCTTCACAGAAAATGGGAGCCAAAAAAGATCTCCATGATTCACAAAAGGTAGAAATCGTTCAGTTTTTGCTCCAAAACTGAAGCAGCTGCAAAGTTCAATTGCTACAGGAAAACCATATCAAAGATATGGAAAACTGCAAATCAACAAAGATTAAATGATGAAGTTATGCAAGTGACAGGGAAGAGATTTGGAAGAATCAGACGTCCAAAACAAAAGGTAAACTTAGAAGAGATTGCACAAATTCATTATCAGAAAAGAGGCACAATAAGAGCACTTGCAGATCAAATAAAAGTTCCTAAATCTATTGTGGGAAGATGGGCTAAATCAAATTTGTTCAGAGCACACACAAATGCTATTAAACCGGATTTGACAGCTCCAAACAAATTGGTCAGGTTGAGTTTTATTATACAAGCCATTGAATATGATAATGCATTAGACACATACACATAGATGAGAAATGGTTCTATCTAACAAGAAACACACACAGATACTACATGACTGTAGGGGAAGAAGAGCCACATAGAACATGCAAAACCAAAAAGTTCATCCCTAAAGTAATGTTTATGTGTGATGTTTGTCGCCCACTATTTGGGGAGGATGGAAATGTTATTTTTGATGGCAAAATAGGGATTTGGCCCTATACTGAAGAGGTAGCAGCTAAAAGAAACAGCAAGAGGAGGGCTGCTGGTACAATGGAGATAAAAAAACCGATCGAATCCATTACCAAGCAAGTGATAATAGAGTGTTTAACAAAAAAGGTAACAAATATAGATTTCATTAGTTGCCATGCATGTGAAAATTCACTAATTATTGTTGTACCACTCTAGTTTTTAGTAACTGCACCTCAAGAATATGCATTTGCAGATTGTGCCAGCAATAAAGCCCAAGTGGCCTACATGTTTAAGTAAGACCATTTATATACAAAAAGACAACGCAATACCTCATATCAACAACTCAGAACTAGAGTTTCAAGCAATTACAAATTCAGATGGGTTTAAAATCTCAATAGTGCAACAACCAGCAAACTCCCTAGATGTCAATGTCAATGACTTGGGGTTTTTTTTAGGGCAATTCAAAGCCTTCAACAACAACATACATGCAAGAATGCAAGTGAACTTATTAGTGCAGTGTTAAACAACTTCTATAGTCTTAAAGCTATTACATTAAACAATGTTTTTTTATCCATACAATGTTGTTTGCAAGAAATAATGAAAGTAAAGGGATGCAACAACTACAAAATTCCACATATGCAGAAGAATGCATTGTTATTGCATCATGAATTACCCACCAACCTAGAAGTACCCAATGAGTTGGTTAAAGAAAGCATAGACTTTTTAGAGCAAGCAGGGCATACAAAAGACATTGAGGGACTGATTGCAGATTTAGGAAGTAAAGGTTAAGCATACATGGGGCTGTAAGGTGAAGACAAGGATTTTTGTTAACATCTCTGTCATATTTTGTAAAGCATAGACAGAATATAGATTTGTAAAGAATATGAATGCATGACTTGTATGGATGAATGCAATGCATTGTTTTTGTAAAGCTTACATTGTTTTGTAATGTAAAGCATTTATGTTTTTTTTTATATAGTGAATGTAAAGCATTTAGTATGACTTGCAATTGTGAAACATCAACCATTCCAGTTTCCTAAAAACCCTTCAAATCTGTTAAACACATTTCACACTATAAGTGCATCATCAATGTGTTAATCATATAACCCACATCACAGAACCAATAAATTACCATCATTTTAGAAATTTAGCTCACAATTATCCCACAATAGATTAAGCAGAACCAACATCATAGAACCAACAAAACGATCAGAGACCAACATCATATAAGCAACAAAACCAGCAGAATCCATAGCAGAACTAATATCACAGAAATCAACAGATGCAACATCACATAAATCAACAGAACCAACATATGATAACCAACAAAACTAACATGCATAAATGAACCATCATCAGATAATCAAAATCACAGAACCATGATCAGATAAATGAAAGTTAAGGATCAGAAATCACCAGATATTGGGAAATTGAATTTACCAAAATTGTCGAACAACATCCATCTTCAATTCCACAGGAAATCGAAGATTGTGCTCCTCAATCGCAAGCCACGCCAACTCCATCGTATATGTACCGCTCAGATTCTTGCGCCCCATAGGGCTTTCATTGTCAAGACTGTCGACCAACCACGCCTCCGAGCCTCTAGCAGCAACAACCCCATCGACAGGTGTGTCAGAGATGAGAGACAAACACGAGAAAGTGTCGGCATCATTAAAAGAGAGAAGGAGCAAAGACTCAAGTCCTCGTCGGTAGATCATATATTTTTGCCCCACATAGGGTTGTCGCCTGCACAAACAACCGAAAGTAGGGGCAACAACAAAGGGGTTTCGTCATCGCAGGAATCTGAAATTGAAGGAGATTTCATTTTCTTCATCACGGTGAGGAGGGCTTGCAGATTAGAGAAGAGATGAACAGGAGCGATAGATCAGAAAATGAGGCCTACAGATTAGAGAAGAGATGGGGGACGGCGGATCGGAGAAGAGAGGGTATAGAGAAAGTGAGAGAGAATGAGGAGTGTGCAGTAGTGAGAATGAGGAGTGTGCGGCAGTGAGAAAGTGGAGAGACAAATTAGGGTTTAGGGTTAGTGGGTTAAATTAGGATTAATTTATTCTAAATTAAATATGCTTAATTATCTTAATTTTTTTAATTATTTGCTATTTTAGGTAATGAGACTAATAAGTGGGACAAACTGAAAAGGAAATTGAGACTAATAAATTAAGACGAAGGGAGTATATCCCAGAATTGCTGAACTACGACCATCTTCTCCTCAGCCTCAAGCCTTGTCATTTCCCCAATCGCTAGCCTTGTCATCTCTCCATATTGAGGACCACTTAGATTCACCATCTTTGCCTTGGGGCTTTCCTCCTCAACAATGCCGGCCAACCACGCATCTGAGCCTTCGGCGATGACAACCTCGTCGCCGTATGTTTAACAGACGAAGTGAAGAGAACAATCGTCTTTAGGAGTTGAGATAATAGAGCCAGTAAATGAGAGAAGAGAGGAAATACTCAAACCCTCGTCCGTGGACCATATATGTTTACCCCATACAAAGTCATCGTTAGCACAGTCGACCGGGAGCGGGGGCAACATTAGTGGAGTTTCTTCATCGCTGAGAACCGACATCAATTTGGGTTTCGTCATTGCGGCTGAGCAAGGCTTGCAGATCTGAGACTGTAAGAGGGTCTACAGGGGGTCGTCGGTAGAGGAAATAACAGTAAAATCCCGCTCGACGATGACAGATAATCACCATTAATTGGTAGATAGACGGGTGAACTGTAGGGTTAGGCGAGAATAATTGAGAGAGAGTGTGTGTGTATTGAGAAGATGTGTGGCACAATTAAAAGAGAGTTTTAGGGTTTGGGATGGTTGGTTAATAATGGAGGGTTAAAAGTGTAAATAAATAATTCCACTCACTTAAATTAATATTAACATAATCTTAATTAAAATCCCTAATGTTAAGTTAATTTTTACCATTTTAGGTAATGAAACTAATAAATTGGGACAATCTTAATTAAAATCCCTAGTTTTAAGTTAAAGTCACTTGCATTCATACCCCTGCCTATGCATTACATAATTTGTAGCCAGATGATAACAAAAACCTAGTCTCTAACTTACACCCCTTGTTTATATACAGTTCGGCAACCCTAAATATGCAATTAGCCTCCCAATGTCTTGTGTGTTGCATGCACTCTTTAAATAGGCTATGCATTCCACGACCAACATCTTGTCTACCTTTAAATTGGTTGGTAATTATGAATGCATATCAATCTTAATATATAATCAATTTACATATTTAAAATGTAAATTAATAACTACATACATTTATTGTTTAAACTATTTAAAATGTAAATCAATCTTCATTAATATTTAAACATATATCAACTACATAAGTGATCTAATATACAACATCATTTATCGTTTAAACTATTATCACTAAATACAATTAATTAATAACTTAATATTTGGTTAAAAATATGCATCCCAACACTCAATGAATACATACAGTCGCAGGTATAGAATTTTTGAATAGGAGGCTTTATTAAATTTTTTTATAACAAAAATAGTAAAATATAAAATATTTTTGAATTTTCTTCATTATCAATCCCTCATATTCTATTATTGTTTATTTTTAACATTTTTTTATTATTCACAGTATCTCGATAATGGGGCTATCATGTAAAAATATCGAATTATCATGTACATATGTTGAGATACGTTATAAATGAGGATGAGTGTCAATTTCTATTTTCGAACTTATGATCAATTGCAATTGAATGCAATATTTAATTACTGCACTCTAAAATGGGTTTATGATGAATTGATGCTACAGTCGTTATACAAAAGAAATATATTAATATGAGTCTCAATTGAGATTCCAGCTAACTGGTGTCGGACTATTTATTTCGATCTCATCAAGATTGATTTTTTCTTTGCAATTAAAATATTTAAACGATAATTTATTAAATATAGAAAATAAACTTATAAATTGGATGGGGCCAACACAAATTTTTTTCCGTGCTGATCCAGCCACAGAGAGGAAAATTAATTTACTAAGTCGACTGCTCTAAAATGCATGTTGAATTTGATTATATTTATGTATGCAAATTAAAGTAAAATTTAAATATCTTCAAGTATTATTAACATCAAAATATAAGATTTTTTTTTTTGTAAAAATGTTAATAATGCGTAATAATAATATTCTGGATTTTTAATGGAAAAAAAATTAGAGAGGGCATGTATAGGCCGAATCAACCCGGGCCGTACGATTTTGACCCAAATTTCATGGGCTCTTAATTTACTACATGAGCCAGAAAGGTGAAAACGTAGTCCAAAACGTGATCTTTATATACTTCCACTATTTCTTTATATTAATCTCATTTTCTTTTTTTTTCTTTCTATTAATTACATTTTTTAAAATATTATTTAAGAATAAATTATTAATTTCATTACATTCACTAATATTGGTTATTATGTCCAGTTAATCTGTGACTATTTTTTTTTAGAAATAATAATTTTATCTCAAAAGTTTTCATATCAAATAATTTTATCCCAAATATTTTTCTGTTACAGTTTTTAATCCCGCATTTTTATTGTCAGCATAATTTATCCCAAAGTTCGAACCAGTTAGGCTAAAATTTCTTGATAAATAACACCCCATCAAATAAAAATATGAGATAAATTCCTTTAAATGAAAATCAATAGTTTCCCAACTGATATTTTTTTACTATTTTTTTCTTACGAAAAAGAAATGTGCTACCCACATGTTCAATTCAAATAATGTTCTCTCAAAATAATTTTTTTCTTCTTAATATTGTAAAATCTAGGCATGTATATCTTCCAATCTCCATTTTGAAAAATTTACAGATATTCACAATTAAGAATAATTGAAATTGTTGAATAGTCGAGAGAGAGAGAGAGTAAATTTGAATATGCACCTATTATTAATTTGATTGGTATTTATGGGTAGATAAAAAAATGATGTTTTCATTTATGGAAATCAAAATTTGAATATTCACACTTTTTTTCTGAGCAACTCAAATCAAGCCACACAAGGGCACAGTTAAAAACGAAGCCGATAAATATTATTGAATTTAGTAATTTTCGAAAATTGGAAGCAACGAAAATAAAGTTCAATTACACCAACGCAAAATTCCAAAACTTGAGAGGCGGCGGCGCTAAACCAAATCGGGAGGCGTGAGGAGAATGGATCCAGACGCGGTGGCGAAGGCTTTCGTGGAGCATTACTACTCAACCTTCGATGCGAATCGGGCCGGCCTGGCGAATCTGTATCAGGATGGATCCATGTTGACTTTCGAGGGCCAGAAAATCATGGGATCTCAGAACATCGTCGCCAAGCTCACCGGATTGCCCTTCCACCAGTGTAAGCACAACATCACCACAGTAGACTGTCAGCCGTCCGGTCCCGCCGGCGGGATGCTCGTTTTCGTCTCAGGCAATCTTCAGCTCTCTGGCGAGCAGCACGCTCTCAAGTTCAGTCAGGTTTTTCCTCCAACACCTATTGCTTCGTTTTGTACGTAGCCTTAATCAGTGATGTTGTAATTAGCCGATCTTTGATTTCTCTATCTGATTTGGTTTCGATTGTTAATTTGACTAGTTTTTGTTTTATTAATTGTGATCTATCAACAATTATGGGGCATAGGTTTCTGCTAATCAGTATTCTGGCATAAAAATGTTCACTAATCACTACTTATCTCGAGTTTGCTGTCAATCAATGTCTGGTTTCGAGTTCCAATTCTAATTCTATGTTGAAGTGTGATTTTGCGTGGTTTATTCGATCCGGCTTTCAGTTTGAGTTGATCAATTGCGGCATAGCATCTTCCATGTCGTTTAGTTTCTGCTAGTCTATATTGTGGCATGAAAATGCTCATTACTTCGAATTCGTAATTAATTTCATGATTGAAAATGTATCTGTTACTGTGTATATGCATTACTACTTGCATTATTCGATGTTGTAGACTGGTTGAAGCTAAGACCTTATTAATAATTTTGCAGTATTATATAATAAGAAAGTAGACTCATTAGGGATGTAATGCTATCTTGTTCCTCAATGGGATTAAATGTTTCTGATTTATCAACACTGCACGTGTTTTCTCTTAGAAGAGTGTAATCAAAGGTATTTCTTCAAAATGCTACTAGCCTTGTTTAAACATATGGTGCATAGTGCATACATTAGAAGAACACATGTGATGGAAGATATTTCCTTAAATTGGTGAGAGATGAGAATAGAACCGTTTAAACCCACATGCCATTCATACATTCTTGTTGAATTTTGCGGACTAAACATATCATAAGTTCATTCAAGATTTCAAGTTGCTACCATGAGTTTCTTCTTATGGAACTCCCATCAGGATTTTCACAAATTTACAATTGAAGACGACCGAGCCTGCTGTTTTGTATTTTTCTTGGGGAGGAGGGAATTCTGTTGTTAGTTGTGTTTTCATTTTCACTTGAAACATCTGTTTGTGTAGAGAAGTGATGAGGCTGAAGCTTAGTAGATGAAAGGCACATACTTACGCATAAGTTATTTGGGTAGTTGTCTGGTCTGCTGTGGTTTCGTAGTTGCATATGAATTGGATGAAACGAAAGTCATGTTTGATACTAGTCTCTAATGGCAATAACATTCAATGTTGTTGGTATCTCCAGATGTTCCATTTGATGCCAACACCTCAAGGGAGCTTCTACGTGTTTAACGACATCTTCCGCTTGAATTACGCATGATTTCAAGTGCCGGTGACCCATCGGCATCTCTCTCTAGTGTGTATGACTGAAGAATACTATTTTTGATTCATCTGCTGTATGCTCCGCTCCTTCCTTCATTTTTGTTGGTTGTTGTGCCATGTGATCATGGACGGACTACACTCTGTTGTCATGGATTTGTTACATACCTACATTTCTATTTCCAACTAAGCAAGTAATCAATGGAAAACTTGTGAAGCTCTCTCTCTCTCTCATGTGTGAACTGTGCCAGGAACCAAGGTCCGATCTTAGACTTAACTGAGATTTGTGAGAGCCTAACTATTCTGAAAAACAGTGATGCTTTTAAACGCATGTATGTTCCAAAATCTGCTCAATGCAAAATACAGACAATTTCGCTATCCATGCTAGTCTGTCACTCACTGTTTCGGAGTGCAGTGCTGAAAGGGTTTTAAGAGGTTATGTGTTCAAGATATTTTGTACATCTGATGTGTATAAACTCATTTTCCTACACCTCCGACGAAAGGAGAGGATGTCGACGTCGCCACCGAGTGTGATTGAGTTGAGAAACTTAAAAGCACCTCTTTTCTTTGCCTATCGTGATGTGTTGGAATTCAATTTCACATATATGTGTGTATAATTTCGTTTTTTGGACTAATTCCACCATAAAGCGTCTACGCTGGTAAAGTCCATTTCATTCCACAAACCAAAAAGCAAGATCATCGAACTCCAAAATTATAAGTCTGCTAATAATACTTCACATATAAAAAGAAAGAACAAGTTCAAACCCTGAACAAGATAGTACGAGAGAGAGAGAGAGAAGAAACAATTCTATCCCTAGGCGTTGAGATGGACATTAAGAACGATGAGGAAGAGAATGAGAAGCAAACCATAGATGACAGTGTGGAGCAGCATGGATGCGAAGCTGGTTTTCATGTTGAGGAAATCGACAGGCCTGTGTTTCCCAGGCAGCTGGAGCAGTAATCCCGGCGACAGGAATGCGAAGAGTGCTGTTGCTATCAGCAGTCCTGCATAATCCCTCATCCTAACCCCTTTTCTCACTCCCAATCCCCAAGTATTGATTATTATTGTGTGGGAAGGAACGTAATAAATAAATAAATCATATATAAAAAGGAAAAGGGTGTCTTTAATTAATATTCCTCTCACTTTTCTCCCCACTCCTATATGTTTCTTGCATACTTGCCTTTTTCATCCTTATTTTACTCCATCACATTTATTCTTAATTTTTATTTTATTTACCACGTCAGTTTGAGCCCATACTATACGAATTTACCCTTGGTTTGAGTTTGAATTTTTATATAGCTACACTCTCTAATAATTTATTGATGAGTGTGAAAAAAGTTACTATTTTATGAAATAAGATTAATAAATAGGAAAAATGGGATAGAGGAAGTATTATATTCGAGAAAATTAGATACAAAATTGAAATTTATTGAAAGATAAAACATGAAGTAGATGCATTAATTTGAAACTACTCCCTCCGTCCCGGCTGAATTATCCCGGTGATTATGGGCACAATAATCAAGGAATGTGAGTGTAAAGTAAGTTGAGTGAAATTAATATTTTATTGTTGAGTGTGAAAAAATTGCATTTTTAAGTAATGGGACAATTGAGGTGGGACGGACAAAAAAAGAAAATAGGACAATTAAGGTGGGACGGAGGCAGTAATATATTTATATGTCTTCGGAGATTTTGGATTTATAACCATTTTTTTAAAAATCATAAATAAAGCATTTTCACCTCATAAATTGGAAGTGACACACCTAATACTTTTATCACTATATTTGGGGATGGGAGCAGTTAACCTTAAATTTTTATGTATTGGGGTTGGGATGGAGAGAGAGACAAAAACAGTGAGGTTGATGTGGTGGCATGATTGGAGGGAAGCAGATGGGTGATGCAAAATTTACTATTTATCTCAAAATTTGGGTCACAAACAAATACACCACGTTCCTTGTTTTATGAGATGTGACTCAGATGTCACATATCTTCCAATCATACCTTTCATGTTTTTTAATCATATAATATAAGCTTTATTTTAATTTAAATTTGAATTTTACGTGTTGCAAAATTTAGGTGCAGGGGATGTCCAAACAAGATTGCTGGCTGCTGTATGAATTAATGATGATGTCCAATTAATTATTGAATTTAGTAGAATTGAATCATAGTTCAAATATTTCTTTCTTAGGAAATATTGTTAATTAAAATTATTTGATACTATATTTGCGATTATTCATGGAATAAACAGGAATAGGATCAATTCCATTACCCTTTTTTGTAGAATATTTAATCGTGTTTATCTGATAAAAAATGCTGCAATTGAGTGGTGGCTTTTTTAAGAACCTTCAATAATGCTGGTTCCTACGTATATTAAATATTTTATTTCTGAAAATCTTTGTTAAAATTAAAGAATATCAAATTATATCTTCTTCTCCATTGAAAAATACCTTCAACTATCATTGCATATGATTAATTAATCATAAATTCGAGTAATGAAAGAATAATTCACATTAGGGTCATGCAATCTTGTCCCAACAATCAAATTACTCACTTATCCACAACTCTCCTATGGTCCTACCCTTTCTTATGTAGATTGTTTCACAATTTCAATATATTTATAGGTTTAGTAAAAATGAATAAAATGTGCAAGAATTATCAATAAATTTAAAATTTTGAACAGTTGAAAATAAATAGTAATTTATAAAAAAATGCCAGCAACGGGTCAACGGAGACCCCAAATTTTTGAATAAAAAGTTTCAAACGATTTTCTCTTTCCAATCTCCTACTAAAAGTATTTGCTAACTTATATTTCGGGGGAGAAAAAAAAGGCTCACACAGGAAACAAATGGACATTTATTTGTCGGCAAAGGGAAATGAAAGGATAAAAATAAAAATATCAAATTTTATTATATTTAATTTAATTATATAGTTGTACAATTATTTCGATAAACGATAATGAAATAATAGAAATGGGACCAAAATATTTAATTTGATTGTATTGATCGGAAAATGAATTCGAAACAAATCCAAATCTTTAAATGCTGACTAAAAAAGATAATGACGTTTAGGTGAGTTAATAAATCATCAATTTAAGCAAAATCACAAGCCAACATTTTATATATATATATGGAACTATCTCTTAAAAAACGTCACGAAAGTGAGTACTTAAAAAAAAAAAAAATTGTTTTATTATAGTTTAAATCAAATTTATAAGTTTAAGTAGGATTTCCATTTAATTAGAACATATAATAATTCTAAGTGTTTTATTTTCAATCTTTAGTCAATATTTGATTATTAAGATTAATTAATTCATAATCAAAAATATTCTTTTATTTTTATTATAAAATATTAATTAGAGTGTATTATATTTATAATATTAAATATGATGTAATATATATTAATTGAAGAAGAAAACTCAATAGCATGTTTTGGTTGTAGTGCAAATTAACCATGCTCTATCATTTATGACGATGAGAATACCAGTTTTATTATTTGGAAAATTGATTTATTATTATTAACAGTTATCATTCTTTATTTGTAATGTTATAAAAATTGGACTAAACAGTGGTTAAGAGATTCCCATCTGATCAAATAATTATATTATCAATTTTTATTAGTGTTTTCAAGCTGTTCTGTACTTAAATATTACCTAGGAAAACGAGGAACCTGTTGGTGAGTTTTTTCAATAATGAATTTGTATTTAGTTAAATCTTCCATATTAAGCCAAGATTTCTCTTTTTTCTAGACGAAAATAACAAAATAATATTTTAATTGAGTATTTTTTATCATAATATTTACATATTTAAAATAATAGAAAATTAATTAACCGTCGAAGCCCTGGTAATATATTAGGGCATAATTAAAAGGTAAGTGCATGTTCATTTTTGTAAGCAAAAAAGAATAATTAATTGCAAAAAATGGCGGACCCAGTTAAAATAATGGTTAGTGCTTCTCTTTCAAGCCTAAAACGCATCACTCACGCTGTACTCTCCTTTTCAATTTTCTCTTCAAATCTTCCCCATTTACCGATTCAGTTGGAATAACACTCAGCAATGGCGGACTGGGGGCCGGTGCTCATCGGAGTCGTGCTCTTCATTCTGCTGCAACCGGGGCTGCTGTTCCAGATACCCGGAAACAACCGCCACGTGGAGTTCGGCACCATGAAGACCAACGGCAAGGCTATCACTGTGCACACCCTCATTTTCTTCGTTCTCTATGCTATTCTCATCTTGGCCGTCCATGTTCACATCTACACCGGCTGACTCGGTCGCCGGAGTTAGAATCAGATCTCTCTCTCTCTCTCTCTCTCTCTCTCTCTCTCTGTCTTAAAACTGTAGTGGAAGATGGTTTACTGCCTTTTTTCTTTAATGGAGAAAATTAATTGTTTAGTTAATTTTTTTTTATACTTTTGCAGAATTATTATCATTTTCATCTCACTTTGCTCTCGATTTTGCTGGATTTCCTTTCATTTATGTTTCCAGAAGATTCGACTGCATTTTGCTGCCTGTTTGTTTTCGTTCCAGAGCAATTGGTTGTTGGTTCCTTTAGAAAACAAATCTAGAATATATGAACATGGGGTCGCAGAAATTAGGCCTAATTTCATATATTGCTCTAGTTTGATAAGCTGAAATTCTCGTGATACTTCGATTAATTTTTGTTGATGTAGATTGATATAGCAGATGCTATTAGCCTTAGGGATTTATAGATGTTGGATTGAATGTTGAGGCATAATCCATTACAACATATATGAAGAAAGACATGAGGGCTAACCATAAATGTAGAAGTGATTCATAGTGTTAAAATTTGGTAAGAAACTAACTAGAAACAGGGAAAGAGAAGAGGAGGAAAGCTAACTACATCTTGTCGGCATGTATATGAACTCCTATAGCAATAACCAAGAGAGTGTAGATGCAGAAGTACAAAACTGCATGCATAAGGATTGAGATCCCACTGGTGTACATGTTACCAAATTCGATGAAACTCGTCCTTGCCGGCAGCTGGAATAGCAACCCCGGTGATAGGAGGATGAAGAGCCCCACCGCCACCACCACCGGCCCCCAATCAGGTCCCATTCCTCTGCTTACTCTCTTGTGTGTTTCACTTGAATTTCTACTATTTCTTGCTAGAAAACTACAAAACTGACTGGTGGATGCGAGTAAGTGGGGAGATAGATATATGTATGCAGTTGTGATCAATGTTTCTTAGCAAAGAAGTAGAGTAGAGGATGCTAAACTTGAACCTGAAACTCTCAAGGTGGGAATGATTTCAAGAAAGGGAAAGTATATAGTGGTAGGAAATGGGATTGCTTTTTTGGAAGTTGACACTTGTTCCTTTTTATGTGTAAGCTTCCAATTTACTGATGCAAGCTTTTTCCGCTGCTTTTCTATAGATATGTAAACTTGTAAAAGATGACATTGTTGTCGAAAGAAACTAGAAAAGCCAGGTTAGCATGTAAAAAGCCAGAGAAGTTTGTGGAGTCTTGGAGGCTTTAGGTTACCCACCTGCAGCACGTGCCATGGAGATTAGGTAGTTCTAGATCACGATAGAAAATAGAAGATCCCGTATGAGTCTTAATCCCGAAGTTCAAAGTTTCTTTTCAATTTCGATATACTATTTAAATGGACAGGGGCTAAAACCATGACCAATTGCCAAAGTTGGATTTTGTTGCTTTGGTGTGTAGATTAGAGAAGCAGTTGGCATAGTCACGCAAAAACTCGATTTACTAGAGAATAATTTACACTAAATTCTTTAGTATGGCTGTATAGATAATATGGGTAATAAATTATGGCTAAATTCATCACATATCACTATCTATAGAGCTCCAGCTACTAGAATGCTTCCAACTCCAGCAAGCCATGAATTATGTGAAATCTTCTCCTGCTTTAGTTTGAGTAACTCCACACTGCACATGTAACATAACTACACTGAATCAACTCAATAATTACTCCACGTAAAGAAAAAGATTGATGTTTAACCTTGAACTAGTTATAATCAATAACTTCTGTAGTGTAGGGTTTGAATTGAGAAGAGAAATAGATATCATATGTAGAGAGAGAGAGATGCTTGTGTTTTGTTAACCTGGTGCAACCTTGCGGCAGTCGGTGGTGGGCCAGAGAATGCTCCGGCCGATTTCCGACAGCTTGGAGACGATTCCCACAAAAGAAAAAAGCATGAGCAGCGTTATGATGAGTGGCATCAACAAAAATCCAATGAAGAAAGTGACTATTCCGAAGAGCATAAGGGACATGGAGATCCCAATGAAAAGCAGTCCGAAGGTGGCCGTAGAAATCTGAGGCTGTCGTGGAGCGGTGGGGGACGACGGAGAGAGGGTGGGGAAGGTAATAGGAAGAGGCGGCGAACGGAAGACGTGAAGGATCATTGACCACAGCTCGTGGAGCACATTTTTAGTCTGGGGATCTTGATTCATTTTCTTGATAGATTTGTTTTACTTCCACTTCCTTTTTTTTTGACGGTTTGGAATCTGGAGTGCGGATAAGAATTTGCGCAGGTAAATATAGTTTTTTGAGTTCGGAGAAACCAAGGATAAGGACTAGGAGCAATGCATTTTGCCGACAGACCAAGCTATTATTAGCATATTTCCGATTACTTAAGGATCATTGTGTAAGAATCCCAAAACAAAAATTTAGGGTGGTCACAAGAATTATCAGCATACTATAGAATTGGTCGAAATCGGAATTGGAAATTTAAGGTTTAATCGGTTAGACCCCTAAATAGGAGTTCCAAAAATTGACGGGCAAGCGCCGCCGAAAGAGGGCGGAGCTCGCTCGCCTTGAAATGTGTTCGATTCGTGGGTGTTGGCACGACCCGCCGTCTCTATACGATCATAGACGAGTCGCCTCTACCCCCAACGGGACGGGTATGATCATATTAAGATAGGGAAACTTTATTTTATAGTGGCGACTTGCTTCTCTCTCTCACCGATTGCCGATGTGGGATGCTCTGTCAACCAAGTCAAGCATATCATCTCTAATTGAGACAATATATGTAGTTGATATTTTAAGTTGAATTTATTAAAAATTGATGTGAGGAAAATAAAAAGGTTTTGCAAGTTTTATTTTGTGAGACTATTGTATGATCTCATTTTGATTTTGAATATGTTCATACTTGAAATAGAGCCTATAAAAGGAGTGCTCTCCTTTTATTTCAAGACATACCAAATTATTATTCTCCTCTCTCTCTAGCTCTCTTTTCTTTCGGGCTAGTTATTCAGTTTATATTCTTAGTTTGAACACATCTTTAAGTTCCTCCTCTTATTTAGCTCTTGTACTATTTTTGAGAAAAAAGTTCAAGCATTGCTTTTGTTCGCTAAAGTATTCAAATTTATTAATTATATCATGGGAATCAATCACAAATACAAAACGAATTAGATTTAAGAAAAGGGAAGGTCTCAGGTTAGGCACACCTTAACGGTTTAGGCGGATTTTATCTATTAACCTAAGTCAAACCTATCTAATATATCCTAATTGAGGATTAATAAACTCTATTTGGGATGTGTGAACCCATTTGGGTATGGATAAGACCCGCCTAATGCGAGTTTTTGCCTTAAGAAAATAATGATATCCACAAATCTCAGATCCCCAAATTTCATATTAGTCGGTGTGTATAGAAATATTAATATTTGAGGTTTAATTTGTTATTAAATTTTGTTATGTTCTGCGTGTCTCTACCCTCCATATTTATGTTTGAAAATCACCCACGATTTAATACTAAGAAATGGACACAAGTTTTGCTTGGGTTTTGCCCATCCACCATTTTACAGTTACTAAATGCATTGTAGCTCAAGTTCAAATAGAAGTAGAATTATATTATTTCGAATACAAGCACCACCAAACATGCTTCACATGTAGGATTTCATTCGAGGCCTAACCAGAGACTGGCCGCCGTCGACGAATATGGTGGTTCCGGTCATGTAGCGCGACCCATCACTTATCAGATAAATCACCGTTGATGCCAAATCATTTTTCACATCCAGCCACCGCCGCAGAGGATTCGCTTCATTCACCAACTTCTCCGCCCTCTCCTTCCCCACCGACACCGGGAACTCGTCTTCTAGATGCAACCCACGAGCTATCGCGTTCACCCTTATCTGATGCTTCCCAATCTCCAACGCCGATGTCTACACCAAAGAAAACCAACTTGTTCAACACCAAATCTCAAGCAGATATGTGTGTGTGTCCGCGGGCGTGTATGTGTGTGTGGAAAACTTACTCTAACTAGCTGCTGAACACCAGCCAAACAGGAACCATAAGCTGCTGCACCAGGATACAACCCTCTTTCAGCTCCAATCACTGAGGTCAAGAAAACAATGGATCCACCCGATTTCTGATCACGCATTGCTTTGCCCGCGGCTTTTAGAAGATACCAGGCAGCCATGAAGTTACATCTCATTATCTTTTTGAACTCATCCTCACTCAATGACAGAGGATCTTGCATCTTTCCTGCTCCACAATGTATAACAAGTTTAAGCCAAGAATTCTGAATGAACATAAAAACCGAAGGGTAGAAGACAAATTGGAATGAAAAATTAAGACCCATCACTTATCTGTCAGTGCATGATGAATAGCTCACTCACTATTAGGTGGAGCATTGAAAATTAAAAATTGTATGAAATAGATTGTTTTGTTAAGTTAAAGTTGATCAATCTAAAAACTTGTTGAAACAGATGTGTTTGTATAGTATTAGTAAAAAAGTCCATCAAATATCATATTTTGGTTTCAAAACCATTGGTAAAAGGCTCTGTAAATTAGGCAACTGATTTATTTCATGAGCTTCAAATTTAAGATGAACATTGTGGAAATAGATAGCAACTCACTAGTTCAAGTATCCAGCTTTATCAACTTTTCTGATGAATCAAAGCTAGCTAATGAACTCAAAAATTAAAGATTTCTCTAGTAGGCAATCGGGTGCTCGATTAAAACTTAATCTTATACAATTTATAGGCAAAATCTAAGCACCCAAGCTATTGCTTTCACATTTCAAATCTACAGAAAACAAGGTAAAAGAAGTTAGATAAATTTTTTTAAATAATAAATAAAAATTGAGCACCCTGATGAAAATGGAAACCAATGGTGAAAACCAGTGGATAAATTGTTAAGTTGCTGGGAATTCTGTAATTTATTAGATATGAAGCAGTAATAGTTGCAGAAAAATTAGTAGACGATAAGATGAAAATTGGAGAGGGAAGCAGAGAGTTGACCTTCATAGGAGTAACAATTGACTAAAGCATCCAATCCGCCGAGGAGCCTCGTAGCCTTCTCCACCGCCGACGAGAAAGCCCCTTCTCTCTCATCCTCCATATCCAAACCCACCACCTCCACAAAAACGACGCCGTCCAACGAGCCCTTAATCTTCTCCGCCGCGCCCCTCAATTGACCTTCATTCCCCATCAACACCAACCTACACACAACAAACAAACAAGCAACCGTCGATCAACAAAAAAAACTAAAGAATCGCATCAAAATCAGCAGCTCGCAGAAATTAAAAGCAAGACTTAAACTGAATAATACCGGCACGCCCGCTGAGCTAAGGTGCGAGCTATGTTGAGAGAGATGTCGTCGCCATTGGAGGTTAGCAAAACCTTCTTTCCCTGATTCTCCATGCTCCAATACAATTGAAGCTCCCCCACAAATTCAGAGACGGTAGGGAATAAAGAGGAGAAAAAGGATGTTGATGTATATAGAGGAATCAAGATTTAAGGAACGTGAAAATCGTTATAGTGGGCGCAAAGAAATGTGATTCAGACTGATTGGGTGGATTTAGGAAAGCGGTGGGGGTGAATGAACCAGCTATGAAAACAGATGATTGTAGAGTTGGTACTAGGCAGTGGCGTGTGTGAGTTTTAAATCAAAAAATTAAGAATTAATGCTCTAGTGCTAAATATTTTGTAATATTTGGTATGTGAGCTCAAGAATCAATTTAGTTTAATTGTCGGGAATTAATATGAATATGAGTTTAATAGTCTAGGAAATGAGTATGAATTTAAATTTATAAATTATTTTCAATTTTCATGATTATTTTATGAAAAGTATCTGGAAATCGTTTCCAATTCTGATAATTAATTATTTATTAATTTATAAATTTTATATAAAAATAATTAATTTTATAATAAAAAACACACAAAAAAACAACATATTAACAATAAATAAATAATCTATTTATCTTATATATTTTATAAAATATAAAACCAGGATACAAATAAAAGTTTAATTTAATATTATTCTAATATATAATTATAATAATATTTAATACTATAAGTAAAATTATATAATAATATAATTATTATAATATTCTAGAATGTTATTATAAGAAATAATAAGCAAAAAATTATAAAATAAAATGAGATAAAAAATAATAAATAAACAATTTTGGTAATAAGATTTGATAATTAAAATGAAACCTACTTTTTTGAAGGGTTGTGTTGATTTTCAAATACATTTTGGTTCTCATATCTTTTAACATTTATTATCTCATTTTTAAACCCACCAATCGAAAGGATCCTAAATAAAAAATTAAGAGTGAATGATCCGTGGTAAAATACTTTGTTTGTAATTAATAAATTATGGATTTAAGTTTTTGGATAATATTTGGGCTTTAAATAAATATCATTATTAAAAAATTAAGAGTTAATGCCGTATTAAAGCACCATAATCATAATTAAATGGAGGTTAAATATATTAACCATACACATATGTAGCCTAGGGCAATACAACTATAATCTCACTATCATTAGCTAGTTCGGCTGCTAAAACATAAATTATATTAAAATAAATGAATCTACATAACTTATTTGTAAAATCTTATACTCCCTCTGTCCGGTCTCATTAGTCTCATTTTTTATTTTTATCTGTCCCGCGAAATTAGTCTTATTTCCTAAAATAGAAAAAAAAATTCACATCAATAAAATATTAATTCCACAACATTCACAAACATTGATTACTGTGTCTGGTCAAATTAGGACTAATGACCTGGAACATAGAGAGTTCTAAATTGTTTACATGTTATGTTTTGGAATGTTGATTTATCATGAAATTTATGAGTTGACCTGATTAAATGTTAAGAAGCATATTGAATAGTCCTAACCTCAATTGCACTGAGCTCGTGATCAAATAGATTGACATGATTAATTCGATTAATTTTTTAATTATATATATAGGATGGGTTATGTAAAAACTTTTTCATGTGAATAAACTAAAAACTTATAAATAATATATTCATGAATTACAAACAACACTTATTTGAATCAAAAATAACATTTCAATATGTTAATTAACCTTTACAGTGATGTTATTTATGTTAAAATGATAATTAACATATCAAAAATGATAATTAACATCTTAAAAATGTTATTTAGTGTTCAGATAAGTATTATTTATAATTCATGAATATGTTATTTATAAGTTTTTAGTTTATTCACAGGAAAAAGTTTTCACATAACCCATCCCATATAGGGAGCGAATCAGGCGAGAAAAATCCCCATGTGAGAAAAAAGAATGAATTATGTCCATTAGATTTGAAAAAATCAATGGTTGATATGCAATCAAGCAACAAAATAATCAAACAACAACTAAAACGCAATCAAGCAACATTAATATGTTGCTTGATTGCATATCAACCATTGATTTATTTAGATATAATGGACATAATTCATTCTCTTTCCTTTACAGGGAGATTTCTTCTTATTTGATCCCATCTCTCTCTCTCTCTCTATATATATATATATATATATATATATGGAGTGCATCTCATACTAAAAGCTAGTTTGTGTTAAATAGGAATGAATCTACACCATTCATCTAAAAAAATCAATGGTTGAGATTAAACATTTTTCCAGATTTTATGGTTTTTTGCTTTATAAATCATGCGTAATTAACTTAAACATGATTTATAAAATAATTAAGCCCGAATAAAAATTATGCTTAACTTTTTAATCTTTAATACTTTAATCTCAACCATTGATGATATCAATCCAATGACTGAGATTTATTCCTATTTAGCACAAACTTTAATTTTAGTATTTGATCATAACTATATATATATATATATATATATATATATATAAATAATACCGGAGGGTATAATGGTAAAATTTCAGTTGTACTAATGGTTTATTAAATGAATTATTAAGTTTATTTATTATGAAGTAATAATTATTATATATTAAAACTTAATTATATGCATTCTCAAGAAAATTGATTGTATTTTAAATGTAAAAGAATGATGAGAATATGTTATATATTTTATTTTATATTTTTCTTTGTTAGAATATACTCCCTCTCTCCCGCCAGATTAGTCCATATTTCCATTTTTGTCTGTCCCGTCAGATTAGTTCACTTTCCTAAAATGGAAAAAAATCTCCTCACATCAATAAAATATTAATTCCACTACACTCACAAACATTGATTACTGTGCCGAAACCAAGGTGGACTAATTTAATGGGACGGAGGGAGTATATTTTATGGTTCACTATATGTATATAAAAATTATTTTTCAAGTAAGATCTTCTCAATATTTTCATTCAAAATGTATTATATACCCTACACAAGAATATATATGTTTCTTTTTGTTGCATTGAAAATTCGAAAATTTTTTAAACATGTTTGAGCTTGAGAATATTTATTTCAACATTAAACATATTATTTCAAAAAAGTGTAATCAATAAAGGGATAAGGTGCATGAAGGAAATATATTGACAATCATGTAAAAGAAAGTTGAGAGAATAAAAAATAATTTAAGTTGAAAGTAAGAGTTGAAACCTAATTTTTAAGATAATAGTCAAAGAGGAAACATGATTACATACTTAAAAACACAAACATTGAAGTTATTATGTTTTGAAGACCTGAACTCACAAACACAAAACAGTTTAAGTTTAATCTATTGATAATATGTATAAAGCATACATCCATGTATGTAGTTAAATCTATTGATGTCACTAACAATCTTTATGATGTATAAGTTATAAAAGTTCCTTTTGAAGATGCAGAGAGTGATGGGTTTTGTATACTGAAAGCATTTATTATAATGAGTATACAAAGATTTATTTCTCCTATCTGTTAACAATCTTACATGTATGAACAATGGTATCCTCTTGTCTCACCGATAGGGTCGATCATACGGCGTGTTGTAGATCGTAGAAGACAGTATGATCACTTGACCTAGTGAGACATAAACCTGATCACAGCTGAGACAACATATGAGGATACGTCTGTCCGGATGGTTGCGGCATTGTCGGAATAAGTAGTCTGTCTTGGTTACTTGACATGCTGGTACGCAGAGGTGGCGTATTGATGGACCGCAGTGAGATGTGTTTGTCTGTCTGACATCAGCGAATACAAGATCTCGTTATATTGATTGAGTCCAAACCCTAACGAATGTTCAGGGGTTTGTACGGGTTGACTGTTGCTTTGACTTTCCATGGTGGAGAGCATAAGTAACGTGCTCATATATCCGCATCTTGGGTAACAGCAGTTCGTGTAGTACCGCCTGAGACTGGGTTTAGGTAACCATATCCGAGTAATAGGATGGGGACATTCCCTGAGGAGCTCAATAACATTCATCGTGCCAAAGTCCTGCAGGCTGATTAAGTTCAGACACGAGTGATAAAGATTGAGTGGTACTACTCAGGAATAATAAGATATTAATCAATTGTAGTTAGAGCTTGTCAGAGGCTCCGATTAATTAATGGATGTCCAGTAACCTTAAATATGGGGATTCTCAATTAATGCAGCCCGTTCTCATAACGTGGTAATAAAGGGGTAGGTCGATATTAATTCTGTGGTGAAAAAGAATTAATATTAATTAATTAATTATGTCCTGGGTTGTGGACATGGGAATTAATTAATTATAGGCCCACTTTATTAGGTCCCAGGACTGGCCCAATTAAATATGCTGAAAAAGGGCCAAGTAGCCCATTAGGGATAAAATCCTGGGTCTATAAATAGACCATTATCTCTGGAAACCCTAGCCACTATTGAACACATTCAAATCAGTGAAACCCTAGAGGCAGAGAGAGAGTGGGCGGCGCCTGTAGAGGGGAGAAGAAGGATTTTTCTGCTCCGGCCTACAACACAGATCTGTGGAATCCTCACCAGTAGCAGATCTGAGTAGCATTGGGACACAACCCTGAAGATCTAATCTGGAGAACATATTTCTCTTTTCTTCTCTCTTTGTTTTTGATTTTTTCTAAGAAATTAGATTACTGCTTCCGCAGATTAAATTGGATCGCGTGGTTGAATTGAAGTTGGAAATTCAAACGCGAAAGATCGGTTCAGACACTACGGAATAACGGTAATTTCTCAATCCACAATTCTGAGAATTAAATTCATAGGAGCATGCTAGGTTTTATCTTGTATTTAATTATGCACAATATCCATAAATCGATCCGGTTCAGTTTGGTTTTGGTGATTCGGTTCAAGGGAAAACCCTACAATTGGTATTAGAGCCAGGTTCTTGATTTATGGCTCTTTTGTGTATAATTAAATTCGATATGCATGTATGTATGAATCTATTATTGTGGATGGTTTTTGTTCCTCGTGGCAACCCGTGTGATTCAGCCTGCGGTGGTTTATCCGTGTAGGGCTGAATTATTTTTATAAAATCACGAGAAAATCCGTGATTAGTGTAGATTTGAAAAATTGTAATAGAATAGATTTTCTGTAATTTTTCAAATTATGTAATTGGACGGGTCGAGGATGAAGAACGAAGACGGAGCCGACAAAGGGCCGACAGAGGACGATGGTGGACGGCGACACGCGGCGCGGCAGGCGCGCGACCGGGGCGTGCAGCGCGCGCGAGCAGCGGCCTGCGCGCGGTGGCGGCGCTGGGCGGCGGTGGTCGGCCGACGGCGACGGTATTCATCGTCGGCTGATGCTGTCCCATCGCGGTGGGTCGTGTTTTGGTGGTTTGTGCAATCCCATGTAAACCCTAGGGTTTGCATTAAGGTTAGGGCAAATCATCAGATCACAAAGGCCTAAATCCCAAAAGATTTGGTGAATCAAGATTTGGAGGCCCTTGAAGATTTGGGAAGATTTGAAAAGATTTGGAATTATCCAAATTAGATTCAAATTCAAATTGTAATAGATAGAATTTATTTTTCTATTTTTTTGGGGCCACGAGGAATTTTTGTTTGTCTTAATTGTCCTCGTATGATATGTGATTTATTTATGTGCGCAATTAAGCATGTGTAGATAATAGGAAAAACATGATTTATCGCTTTTATTATTTACAGCTTTCCAAGCATGCTTATGTGATTAATTTCTTGTTGGATTATATTTTGGGAATTTTTGGGCTTGTATTATTACATGCAAAAATTTGGGAAATATAATGACAAAGAAATTATGTGTGCGCATAAAGAAACCTTTTAAAAGAAAAATACTAAGCAGATTTTTTAATTAAATCAATAGACCTCCACAAAGCGGTCCTAGGCTGTAAGTGTATCTCTCGTTCTAGTAAACGTCTACGAGTGTAGCTTGCTAGTTCCTAGAGGTGCATGGGTACGGTTGTTGGGATTTCTAGACAAACAATTTAAATCATGTGAATAGTGGGAGGGCTTTGCATAAATGTCTACGAGTGTAGCTTGCGTAGATCTCTTTCACAAGTATTCTAGGATTGATTTAAAATGTAGATAGCAAAAGCTTTAAGGGCTGTGCGGTATGGTTACGTGCCATGCTAAACTGTCTCTTTTGGCCGGAGTTAAATTTGTGGTTAATGGCTTAGAAGCATCTTAGAATATAATGCAAGAATTGCATCCCTGTTCTTGAGAGATGTCTTGGTCTAAGGTTTTCACTAATTATTAATTTCTAGTGTCAAAAGCTTCCTGACATGGTAGTGAAATTAAATAGATTGGGGCTTAAAACCCGCAGTTCTGGTTGAGGGTGACATCGTAAACGTCTACGAGTGTAGCTTGTGGTGGGAACTCTTGGGCAATTAGTGGAAAACATTTGTACTTGATTTATTAAAAGTTTTTCAATGCATTTGTTTTCGAAGTTCTACATGTATGTTCTTATTTAAGATTTTTATTGTTTCGGATATGTCTATGTCTAGTGTCATCAATATTCTCGCACAAAATTCTCTAACTGGTCCAAACTTCCTGGAATGGAAACGCAACCTTGAATACATCCTGATTGCGGAAGAACACATGTTCGTTCTACAAGTACTTTGTCCTATAAGTGCCCACTACTGAATCCTCGCAAGAGGAAGTAGACTATTACAACGTGTGAGAGAGCACGTAGTTTTCATGACTCACCTCATGGATGAGCTAACTGTGCACAGTGGAGGTATCGAGGTTGAGGCTGAGGTCGATATCATACTGAACTCTCTACCCAAATCCTTTGAGAGTTTCAGACTGATTGTTGTCATGAACAAGAAGGAGTATACTCTTAACGAGTTGCTCAATGACTTGATGGCAGCGGAATCATTTATGAATCCTTAGAAGGTTGCCTTAGCTACTTCTGGTAATCACTCTGCTGTATCGAAAGGTATGAAGCCAAAAAAAGTGATTAAGAAGAAGGCTGGAAAGGCAACTGCGAAGGACGTGGGAGCTGTTAATAAGCCTATGGGGAAACTTCTAGGGACAAGTGTTTTCAGGTGTGGTAAGAAAGGACATTGGAGGAAAGATTGTCAAGCCCACAAGGCCAGACAGGGTATGCCATTTGCATGTATAACTGAAGCATGATTAGAGTGCGGCGTTGCTCTTCCAAGATCTGAAAGCGCTGACTTGTTGATCATGTTGTTATACTTTGCAGGGGACCGTGCCGACAAGGCTGGTGAGTGATGGCAAGAAGATACCAAACTGGATGAAGGCAACGTTTTATGATGGAGCTTCATGGAGTTTTCTTTTCTTTATGTTTTGATGAATTAAGTACATTTAAGAGTTTTCTTTTGTGGGCCGTGGTTTTCGGCAGGACAAATTTTATCAACCTTTTATGGATATTTGTTATTTATGATTTCAGTCATTGGTGATAACAATGTTATCCACTATAAGATGTTGATTTACACTCTTTATGTTACTTAAATCAAACATGTCCTTAAGTATTGCATGTAATTCATCCGTAATTGATAATCCTAGAAAGAGAAAACTTACTTCTTCTGATGAGGATCTTACATATCTCTGGCACTTGAGACTAGGTCACATCAGCTTGAAGCGGATTCAGAGACTTGCAGATGACGGTACATTGGACATAGTCCGGGCTGTACCTTATCAAATCTGTGAATCCTGCATCGAGGGCAAGATGTCAACTAGGTCTTTCAAGGCTAGTCAGTCTCGAGCAGAGGAAGTGTTGGAATTGATCCATTCTGACTTATGTGGACCGATGTCCACGCAGGCTCGTGGAGGGTACGAGTACTTCGTCACTTTCATTGACGATTACTCAAGGTACGAATACATTTACCTGCTTCGCTACAAGTCTGAATGCTTTGAGAAATTCAAAGAGTTCAAGGCTGAAGTAGAAAAGAAGGTCGGGAAAACTATCAAGTCGCTGCGATCTGACAGCGGTGGCGAATACCTCGCTAACGAGTTCCTGCAATATTTGTCAGAAAATGGGATTACATCCCAGTGGACTGCACCGGGTACTCCCCAGCAAAACGGTGTAGCTGAAAGAAGAAATAGGACTCTTCTAGAGATGGTAAGATCAATGATGAGTTATGCAAACTTACCAATTTCGTTTAGGGGCTACGCATTGGAAACAGCAGCTTAAGTGCTTAATGTGGTGCCTTCTAAATCAGTTCCTAAGACGCCTTCTGAGCACTTCCTTGTTCGCAAACCTAGTTTGTGCAAGTTCAGAGTATGGGGCTGTCCGGCACTCGTCCTGTCGAAGGAACCTGATAAGTTAGAAAGCAAGCTAAAAGTAATGTTGTTCATAGGGTATCCCAGGCAAATGAAAGGTGGTTACTTTTACTGTCCTGAGAGTCAAAGAGTCGTTGTTAGCACCAACACTAGATTCTTGGAGGATGAGTATGTGAGTAATCACAAGTCAAGGAGTGATATCGTTCTTCAAGAAATTAAAACGAGAATGCAATTCCAAGGGAAGGGGAACGTATAGATGTGGGTGCACCTGTGAGAGGTTCAGCACCACAGACACATTCTTCAGTGCAAGGTGCAGGACCACAAGTTACTGCACCTACTACTGACACGGCACCGATGCCTCGTCGTAGTGGGAGAGTTATTTTCCAGCCGGAAAGATACATGTTCGTGGGTGAGTCTTCGGACTTGAGCCCGAAAGACGGACATGAGGACTCTGACCCACCGACTTACGAAGAGGCAGTGCAAGACAAGGATGTTGCCAAATGGCGTGTTGCCATGGATTCTGAAATTGAATCCATAAATGCTATGGATGTATGCCAGAAAACTGATTTGTCGGATGGCTTTAGGGCCATAGGGTGCAAATGGGTATACAAGAGAAAGAAAGGGGCGGATGGAAAGATCACGGCTTTTAAAGCCAGGCTGGTGGCAAAGGGTTATAGTCAGAAAGAGGGCATTGACTATGACGAAACCTTTTCACCCGTAGCCATGCTCAAATCCATCCGGATACTCCTTGCCATAGCTGCGCATATGGACCTCGAGATCTGGCAGATGGATGTCAAAACCGCTTTTCTAAACGGTTACCTTGAAGAAGGTAGGGACATCTATATGCAGCAACCCGAGGGTTACATAAGCAAGGGCGAAGAACATCTTGTCTGGAAGCTTAGGAAGTACTTGTATGGACTTAAGCAAGCTTCAAGGTCGTGGAACTTACGTTTCAACGATGTGATTAAATCCTATGGATTTGCACAGTTGGAAAACAAAAGTTGTGTTTACCGACTTTGTGTCAGTGGGAGCGTGGTCTTCCTTGCACTTTACGTTGATGACATACTCATATTTGGAAACAACGAGGGAGTGATTTCAGAAATCAAGGCTTGGTTATCCGAACAGTTCCAAATGAAGGATCTGGGAGAAGTTGGCTACATTCTTGGTATTAAGGTCTTACGAGATCGTAAGAGAAGAATGTTGAGTTTATCCCAGGCATCCTATGTGGATACTGTGATAGCCCGGTTCAACATGCAACTCGCCAAGAAAGGTTTGCTACCTTTCAGACATGGCGTTCATCTTTCTAGTGGGCAGTGTCCTCAGACACAGCGGGAGAAAGATGAGATGAGTCTTGTACCATATGCTTCCGTAGTGGGTAGCCTCATGTATGCGATGCTATGTACTAGGCCAGATATTTGTTATGCCGTTGGCATGGTAGCAAGATATCAGTCTAACCCTGGACAGGCGCACTGGACTGCTGTAAAGCACATCCTCAAGTACTTGAAGAGAACTAGGAATTATTGCCTGGTTTATCAAAGTGATGATTTGTGCCCTGTGGGTTATACAGACTCGAATTTCCAAGGGGACCAGGATGAGAAGAAATCGACCTCAGGATATGTGTTTACCCTGGGAGGTGGAGCTGTATCTTGGAGGAGCTCAAAGCAGAAATGCATTGCTGACTCCACCATGGAGGCGGAATATGTCGCCGCCTCCGACGCCTTGAAAGAGGGGGTATGGCTCAGGAACTACCTTTTAGAGTTGGGAGTGATCCCGAGTTTGCCGAGGAGCATCACAATTTATTGTGATAACTCTGGTGCAGCGGCAAACTCAAAGGAACCGCGGTCTCACAGGGCAAGCAAACACATAGAGAGAAAGTACCATATCATACGAGAAATCGTATCGAGGGGCGATGTGCAAATTAAGAAGATTGACACTGCTGACAATCTTGCTGATCCATTTACAAAGAGCTTGCCGCAGAAAGTTTACGAAAGACATATTCGTGAGCTGGGTCTGAGGTGGATGCCGACCACTGACAGTGGTTAAAGAGATAGCAGACTAGATAGAAGGAGTGTATACTCTGTAATAGCTTAGTTATACTTTGAGTATAAGTGGGAGATTGATGAGTTTTGTATACTGAAAGCATTTATTATAATGAGTATACAACGGTTTATTTCTCCTATCTATTAACAATCTTACATGTATGAACAATGGTAACCTCTTGTCTCACCGATAGGGACGATCATACGGCATGTTGTAGATCGCAGAAGACAGTATGATCACTTGACCTAGTGAGACATAAACCTGATCACAGCTGAGACAGCGTATGAGGATACGTCTGTCCGGATGGCTGCGACATTGTCGGAATAAGTAGTCTGTCTTGGTTACTTGACATGCTGGTACGCAGAGGTGGCGTATTGATGGACCGCAGTGAGATGTGTTTGCTGTCTGACATCAGCGAATACAAGATCTCGTTATATTGATTGAGTCCAAACCCTAACGAAGGTTCAGGGGTTTGCACGGGCTGACTGTTGCTTTGACTTGCCATGGTGGAGAGCCTAAGTAACGTGCTCGTATATCCGCATCTTGGGTAACAGAAGTTCGTGTAGTACCGCCTGAGACTGGGTTTAGGTAACCATATCCGAGTAATAGGATGGGGACATTCCCTGAGGAGCTCAATAACATTCATCGTGCCAAAGTCTTGCAGGCTGATTAAGTTCAGGCACGAGTGATAAAGACTGAGTGGTACTAATCAAGAATAATAAGATATTAATTAATTGTAGTTAGATCTTGTCAGAGGCTCCGATTAGTTAATGGATGTCCAGTAACCTTAAATATGAGGATTCTCAATTAATGCAGCCCGTTCTCATAACGTGGTAATAAAGGGGTAGGTCAGTATTAATTCTTTGGTGAAAAAGAATTAATGTTAATTAATTAATTATGTCCTGGGTTGTGGACATGGGAATTAATTAATTATAGGTCCACTTTATTATTTGCATTAGGTCCCAGGACTGGCTCAATTAAATATGCTGAAAAAGGGCCGAGTAGCCCATTAGGGATAAAACCCAGGGTCTATAAATAGACCATTCTCTCTGAAAACCCTAGCCACTATTGAACACATTCAAATCAGTGAAACCCTAGAGGCAGAGAGAGAGTGGGCGGCGCCTGTAGAGGGGAGAAGAAGGATTTTTCTGCTCCGGCCTACAACACAGATCTGTGGAATCCTCACCAGTAGCAGATCTGAGCAGCATTGTGACACAGCCCTGAAGATCTAATATGGAGAACAGATTTCTCTTTTCTTCTCTCTTTGTTTTCGATTTTTTCTAAGAAATTATATTACTAATTTCTGCTTCCACAGATTAAATCGGATCGCGTGGTTGAATTGAAGTTGGAAATTCAAATGCGAAAGATCGGTTCAGACACTACGGAATAACGGTAATTCCTCAATCCACAATTCTGAGAATTAAATTCATAGGAGCATGCTAGGTTTTATCTTGTATTTAATTATGCACAATATCCATAAATCGATCCGGTTCAGTTTGGTTTTGGTGATTCGGTTTACGGAAAAACCCTACAGAGAGAAAGAGAAGTAATTGGTTGAAAATAAAAATTTTAAAAAACCTATTGGAAAATTTTCACAGAATAAAAAATAATGAAAATGATTTTGTATCATAAATTATAAATTATGAAGTAAAATTTATCATATCAAGAAAATAATATATAAACTTCGATCTAGAAACGCAAGTGGTTAAACACTCTGTCTATGATTAATTGGCTACACCTTCAAGTCGTGTCGTAACACTCACTCCTCATTTTAATAGTACATCTCAATTAAAAAAATAAAAATAATTTATAAACATTTTTAAATTAGAAACTACCATTTATGATTATAAGATTAAATTTACAAATTAATCAAAGTAAATGTAAGTTAATATAATCTAATATATGTACTATATATATAAATTATATGTGTTGTCATATAATTTTTAGTTTACAAATTTTAATTATCCATAATATTTATCTAAAAATAAAATATCAAATTTAAAAATATAAATAATTAAAAATTCCCACGCATCGCGTGAGTGCAATACTAGTATATATATATATATATATATATTAAAACAACAACAGAGGTATAATTGTAAAATTATCGTTGTACTTATGAATTATTAATTGAACTATTAATTAAGCTTATTCATTATGAAGTAATAATGTATTTACTCTCTAAGAAATTCAATTATATTTTTAATGTATGAAAATGTAAAAAAAAATATTATAGATTTTATTTTAGATTTTTCTTTTATAAATTATATATTTTATAATTTAATATATATATATATATATATATATATTTTAATTAAGATCTTTCAAAATTCTTATTCAAAATGTATGATTTTATTACTACTATTTTAGGAAATTAATATAAATATTTATAAAAATAAACAATTATTTTACTCAAGTTATCTGTCAATTATTATTATATTATTTCATTATATATTCTTATACGTAATGGTAGTAGGTTTTAAAATCAAATCTGAAACAATGGTAAAAAAAAACATAAATTTGTTATTTTAATGCACTAAAATTCAAAATTTATTGGAATATAAAGTTTTACTATAAAATGGAAGATGAAAATAATTAGAATACTGTAATAATTTTAAGATAAAATAAAATAATAGATTATTTTAGAAGGTTGAGTTATATTTTAAGATGAAACAAAAATGAGAAAAAATTAGAACATCATAATATAGCTAAAATAAATTAAAATATGAAATGTTAAGATCTTAACAAAATGTTAGTGTGTCACGCTATATTTAAAACAAGATAAATTTAAAAATGATTAAATTGTCACAGTACAAAATCGAAATAAAATAAGAAATAATATTAATGCATCATAGTTCAATATATGTATAGTTTCAAGAAGACAAATAACATGAAACTGGTCATTATATATTGCTTAATGAGAGAAAGAGAGGTTTCAATAACTGATGTCAATCACTAACTACTAAAGAAAATCTAATTCGATGAGGTTGTAAAGTAAAACCAATTTACTTGATGTGTGATGAAGGTATTAAAACAACATAGCACACAATATTTTACAGTAAACAGTTGCAAAAAATTTGGTTGTTGATTCTCAAGTTAGGTTGTTGGTCCCTGCTCCAGCTTAAAAATAATTAATTTAAGTAACTATGTTTGAAGAATATTATTGTGATATACCCTACACATGAATATATATGTTTCTTATTATTGCATTGAAATTTTGAAAATTTTGAAATACATGTGACTTTAGGAATATTTATTTTACCGTTAAACAAATTATTTTGAAAATGTGCAATCAATGAAGGGATAAGGCACATCAAAGAAATAGATTGACAATCACCTAAAATAAAGTGAAAATATAAAAAATAATTAAGTCGAAAGTATAAGAGTTGAAATATAACATTATGTTATAATAGTCAAAGAGGAAATATGGTTTTGTACAGAGAAACACAAAAAATAAAGTTATTTTGATTTGAAGACTTAAAGTCACAAAAGCAAAACAGTATGATGCTAATACGAATTAGTATGAGGTATGTACTATCGATGACCAAACAATACTGTATAAAGATCAATATCATTGAGAGAACTGACTGAATATCAAAATTGTTATTAATGAAGCATAAGAGTCATCACCGACCATAGTGTAATATCTTAATTTGATTGAAGTCATTACAGAACTAACGAGGAAAATTGAGTGTATGAAATTTTAACATATGTGAGAGTAGTGAATCAAATTACATGATAAGTAGTTTGAGGTCTACGTTTAATATACATAAAGCAACAACAATGCATGTAGTTAAATACAATGATGACAAAGAATATTTAGCATACATCAATTACGAAACATTATTCGAAAGACACGGAGAAAAAGTGAAGTGGTGGAAAACTTAAAATCTTTTAATAATAATATTATGAAAGTTTTTCACATAATATAAAATAACGAAAATTGTTTAACATTTAAAATTATAAATGTAAAGTGAAACCTTTCACATCAAGAAAAAGTTATATAAAAATCTCGATCTAGGAGCGCGCATGTTATGAAATGCTTTGTCATTTATTAATTCGTCATATTTTCGAATCGCGTCAAAACATATATTCCTCATTTAAATAGTATACCCAATTAAATATAAAATATAATAATATATCAATATTGTTTAAATTAAAAACTTACATTAATACTTATAAAATAAAATTTATAAATTAATCAAAGTAAATATAAATTGTTATAATATAATATATATACTATATATATATATATAAATTATATGTGTTATTATATAATTTTATACTTTACGAATTTTAGATATCTATATTATTTTCCTATAAATAAAATATTAAATTTAGTATTACAATATAAACAATTAAAGTTTTCATGCATCGCGTGGGTGCAATACTAGTTTTTTAATCACAATTAAAATGTTAGATTTTTTAAAATCCAATTTTAATATTGAACATATTTTTTAAAAGATACTCCTTCCTTCTTGATTTAATAGTCCCAAACTAAAATAGCACAATAACCAATATTTGTGAGATGTAGTAGAATTAATAATTTATTAGTGAATGTGAAAAATTTTGCACATCAGAAAACAAGACTAATAAATGGAACATACTAAAAAAGGAAGTGGACTAATAAAATGGGAAATAGGGAGTAATTTCTAAAAGGAGTATTCTAAACGCAACCACAATTTTGCTTAACATAATATTTTTAAACAAATCAAAAATTAAATTATAATATAATATTACAATTTTACCCCTATAACCTCCGATTTTAATAATAATAATAATAATAATAATAATAATAATAATAATAATAATAAAAATCAAAGTCAAACATGTTGCACCATCTTTATGACTTTATCTACGTGAAGTAAAAATAATATAAAGTTTGTTGAGGTTCGATTTATCGAATTAAATGGAGCTCTTGGAACCGTTAAACCGAACAACAAGTAATACAAGGAAAGCAACAATAACAAGAATAATAACAATAAAGGAGGTCGAGCAAAAAAGCGTAATAGTATTGTAATCAAAACACAATCGGTAAATGAAATGCAAATCGCATTTAAGGAGCCTGAAAATGATGCGTAAATAACGACTCTATGTATATTTTGGTAGAGTTTTGATACAGATCAGGGCAGGGAAAATGGATACCAAAAAAATGGGTTATCAACCCCTATTTATTGATGAAATATAAGAGTAAAACCCTAGTTCTAATCCTAGCCGCGGGTGAGCTTGTGATCGCCAAGATTCTCGGAACCACCCGGGATTTTTGGGGTCGGTTAGGGTTTGTTACTGTCTCACGCCGCCAAGCCTCTGGGTTATTGATTGGGCTCCTCGATGGCGAGCTCGAGACGTTTTCGATACCGAGAACGAACTGGGGTCGATGCCGATCACGTGACTTAGGCAACTCATTCTACCTTGATCACTAGTTGGGATCGCGAACTGTGGGGCTTTGGGCCAGTTGGGCCTTCGGGTTATCACTTGGGCTTGTGCCTCGTGGACATGCCCCCAATAATAGGCCCTTTTGATTTTAGGGCCTATCAGGATAGTTGCTAGAATCAAAACCTTCAACCAAAGTATTTACAAAGTCTGAAGTCTTTAGGCATCCCGTAGGGCATCCTTGTTGGTCCCTGATTTTAGAGTATAAACATGTTGCTCAACCAAAAAATTGTTTAATGGTGGGACTTTCACTTATTCAAACTGAGTGTCAGGCTCAATTTGGTTTGTCAAAGCTCGGTTTGGTTCTTAAGTTCAAGGAGTCATTAAAGTCAATTTCAATTTATACTGCAACCCTTGAGCGTTGAGTTTTAAAGAACGTGTTAAGAACTAAGTTTCCGCCGTTTAAGATTAATGATTGAAGTAAAATCCAAGAAAAAATTGCAGAGAATGTTTGTTGAAGGATGAGGGTACTTCGCCAATAAATGCCTTAGAAAAACTCGACTGAAATAAAGTTTTATCAGAGGAGAGGAAACCTTATTTATAGGATGAGTAGAACAATGGTTGCCAGTTTGGACGGTCTGGATTAAACTAGGAGCATGATGATCAACGGTCAGGGAAAAATGTGCGACGGTAGAAATCATGTTGACCTACGACTAGAGTCGTGGGTGGCTGGCATGGGCACACCTCGAGTTGTGTTGCTAATGTAGCTCGTCCTCATTCGATATTTGATTGCCCTGTGACTATTTGCATTAAATTCAGCATTTAATGCTGAGTGTCGCCTAAGCGACGAAAAAATCGATAGATCCCACCCATGATTGTTCTCAGTCTAGGCTGGTTGGGCAAGTCTGGGAACCCTTGAGCATCAGTCTGGACTTATGGCATCAGACCCAAATCAATGCGTTAGTCTCATCCTTAAGCGTCACTTTCATTCTTAAAAAATTAAGAGTTTGGACTCAATTTTAATCCGCTACATCTCCAATCAGTTTTGTTGAGCTTTGCGAGGTAAAACTGATACCACTTGATGAAACTCATTAGTTGTGACATTTCTTTCCACTTAAAAAAAATTTAGAGTTGGAACTCAGTTTTAATCCGCTTCTTCGGCTGGATGAACTTGTAAGACTCAGTTTCAAAGAAACTCATTAGTTGTGATATTTCTTAACACTTAGGGTTTGTTTCTATTTTTCCCTTTTGCGTTCGTGCTCTACCGATCGGGTGTTCTTGTCGCAATTTTGGGTGCCATGAGCCTAGGTTTTGATATCTTTTTCCTGTGACATTTGATATGTGTGTGAAATGACCAATTTATCAATATGTTTGAGTGCTTGTTTATGTTTATTTCTCCCACATATCATAGATTCTTGGTTGTTTTGTCGTGTTTTCGTGTTTTGCCTTGTTGATGTTGTGTAGGGAAGCAAATGAGCATAATTTGCCAAGTTTTGATGAAATTTCGATCCATATCTTTCACAAGCTTTGGAAATCTCAACCTGGATGGAGTAGAGGAGCAGTAGGGTCAAAATAGAGCCAAATCCCGGTCCAGACTAGTTTGAGTTCGGCCGAGATTTGCTTTTCAAAGGCAAATCCCGGTCAAGCTGATTTGGTCCCGGGCAAGATCCTGCATTCTGTTTTGGCAATTTTTGAGTTTTGAAGGATCCCGGGCGAGATCTAGACCTGCTCAATTAATATAAAAGGTGGAGAAACACATTTAACAAGAACTTTTGGCAAAATTGAGACGGATATTCACTAGAATTTCACTTCGCACTCTCTCCAACTTAAGCGAGGTGGATCTAAGGCCAATCCAATCGAATTGGAGAAGATATGAAGATCAAGGCATAGATCAAGATCAAATCCACATATTTGGGGGAAATTTCTATCTCACTTTTACATTGTAATGGATTTGTGTTATTTTTCTTATCAATTGAATCAAATTGAAAGTATGTGTAGCTAAATTCCTTGGGATATTGGTTGAATGAAGCATTGGGTTATTTGATTGAGATTGGATGTATGTTTAATTGCACACACTAGAGCTTTTATCTTAATCACAGTATAGGCTTTAACCAACTATGTGTGTAATAGGTACCAAAATTGCAGCCAACACGCAGATCTAGGTGTCGTGAATAGTGTAGTTGCATATAGGTATTGATCCAATCCATGTGCGGTAATAACCTATAGGTCAAAAATTTACGGTCCATTTGGAGTGGAGTTAGGTGCAATAACGTAACTAGTTAAGTATTTAGTTTCATCAACTCCTAATTCACCGGTGCTAAGGGGATTAGGAAGTCTAGGGTTGATTGACCATCTATGGGTGAATTAAATGATTGTTGGATTCATTGTGGATTTCAAACCAATGTCCTTTCTTACACCATTTGTTGAACTAGATTGCCTTGTTATTGTTCTCCTCAGGTTGGATTTTGTGTGTTGTTTGTGTCTTTTTGCTTGCCGAGGTCCTTTTTCCATTTGCTTGTTCTTTATTTTGCTTTGTTTGTTTTGTGGGGGACCTCCCTTGTTTGTTTCGTGCAATCTCATATTTTTCTTTTTTCTTTATTGATTTTCAGCAAATAGGTTTTGAGTTATGGGTTATCCACCACGAGAGGTAGAAATTCTAAAAGAGCCTTCCTCTTCTTTGCGTTTGACCGAGGTAGATGTATCTCTCCTCCTCAATCACGATGAGGAGACTTCATCAGACTCGGAGGGTGGACGATTCTTTCATGATCGTGATGAGAGTGGCTCCGACTCCGAGGAGGGGCCTGAACGAGCTGGATCGAAAGAGGATGTCAGCAGCGAGGACTCTTTCGCACCCATGGTGGTCGACAAGTAACACCTGAAACTTATTAACTTTTTGTAAGTTCTTTTTAAAATAATAAATTATTTATTATTATTTTGATCATTAAATTGCAATAAATTATGCCTACTTATTATTATTAATATCATTTTTTATTTTAAAAACCTTTCACTTTACCCTCATAAATTATTATTTAATTTATATAATTAATTAGAAACCTTTCATTCTCCAATTCTCTACTATAAAAGGGGTCTTTCATTTCATTTTAAACACACCAATTATTTATTCTCTTCTTCTTCAAACTATTATCTTTTCTCTGTTTCAAATAGTTTTTCAAGTCAAGTTCAAGTCAAGGTGGGGATCTATGTGTGGTACATTTAAGTTTATCCTTGTTATTCCTTTATGCAGGTATACCTATTATCAGCCGACGGGCTCCATGTTATAAATCTTAGCCGACGGGCTACATATGTCCTCTTACAGCCGCGAGCTACACATTATACTTGTTATAATTGTAGAACTCGGATAAATATTTCCACCACTAAGCTAATAACGCTCACCCCTAGTTATCTTGCAAGTTTATTTTAAATAAAAGTGACATGCTCATTTTATGTAATTATTGTCTATTATTTTACTTTTACGAAACTTGGGCGTTACACGACACGTCCAAAGATAAAAAGGATGTTATTAAGTTAGATGATCCGGTTCAGTTAGTTGTTTCTTTAGTGGATGAAGATATGGTTATAAAGTCCTCAAAGGGTGTGGCATGCCACCTAATGGTGTATACCCAGCCTAACCGATGTTGCACGCCCGTTGTCGGTAACATGGCTTTCTTCTTGCCTATGATCAAGTACGGGATCAACATTCCCGTACAACCTTTTTTTTTCGGTTGTACTGTAATCGTATGGTCTTGCTCCCTTTCAGGTGGCCCTGGTCAGTTGGTGCCACAAGCTCGGGACCATGCTTATCTTCTTCGACGCTGGTCTAGGTTTGCCGACCTTGCGCAAGTGGCACTACTTGTACCGATTAAGCTGATATTCGGAGGGGTATCACTATTTTATTAAGTGGAGCTCGCCTATTGAGGCTATGGTAACCAAGTGTGCTCAAAATTCCCCACATTGGAAGAATCAGTTTGCATGACTGAAGATGAATCCTGCTGACCCCGAGTTTCTTGCCGAGGGGGGCATTCCTATAAGTGCACTTTATGTGTAACTTTCTGGGTTGGTCAATTCTTCATGCTACGTTGGTTGTTTCCAGGTTTGCTAGAGCGTCTACGCGCGTGTTTTGCTTTGCTTGGGATATGTCGAAGGTCCCACTCCTCCATTTGGTCTCGGAGTTGTTTGACTATTTGGTGGTAGAGGAGTAGTTGGGTCTCTTTTATGGAGTAGGTTCCGCCTAATTGGTTCACAATTAGCTACGAGTCACATTCCATATGTATCTTGTGAGCCCCGAGTTTTCAGGTTAGTTTCATCCCTTGAATGAGGGCTTCATATTCGGCTGCATTGTTAGTTGCCAGGAAGTCGAGGCGGCCCGCTCTCCTTGAGGGTCTGTTAGTATGATCCCTGCCCCTTCCATTGATATTGTTTGCACCGTCAATCCAGAGGGACCAGTGGCCGGAGTCCACTTTCGCTTGAGACATCTATGCGACCTCCTTTTCTGCCTTTAGTTGAAGGTTGGTGGTGAAGTCTGCGATAAAGTCAGCGAGCACATGTGATTTGATCACAGTCTTTGGTTCGTACTGTACCCCGTATCCTCCGATTTCCATCGCCTACTGGAGTAGTCGGCCTGAGAGGTCAGTCTTAGACAATACAACTCGGATTGGATATGCTGAGATCACTTTATTTATATCGCCTCAAAATATGGACAAAGTTTTCTGATGGAGGTGACGAGTGTGAATTTCTCGAGAGCCATGTACTAAGTCTCAACATCCAACAAAGATTTGCTGGTGTAGTGCACGGGGTGCTATTTTCCTTTGGTTTCTCGGACTAGTACCGCCCCTACAGCATGCTTGAACACCGAGAGATATAGAAGATGAGTTTCGTCTTCAGTAGGCTTGGAGAGTAGGGGTGCACTGACAAGATAAGTTTTTAGCTCTTCCAACGCTCTCGCGCATTCTTCCGTCCATTTGAAGTATTTCCCTTTCTTGAAGAAGGAGTGCGTTCTTTTCAAGTATCACAATATTAAACAACTTAAAACAACGAGTCGGCTGGTGAGTTTTTGCACCTCTTTGGGTATTTTTAGATGCTCGATGCTCTAAATGGCCCTGATCTGAGTGGGGTTTGCTTCGATCCGCCTCTGGGTTACTATGTGCCCAAGAAATTTTCCAGAAGAGATCCCAAATGAGCATTTTGCAGGGTTCAACTTCATGCTGTATTTTTTTGAGTGTTCGGAACATTTCTTCTAGGTGCTTCACATGGTCCTGGGACTTCAGGAATTTTACGAACATGTCGTCTATGTACACCTCTATTGTCTTTTTGATTTTCTCTTTGAACATGGTGTTGACTAAGCATTGGTACGTTGACCCGACGTTCTTTAGTCCAAATGACATTACCTTGTAATAGTAGGTGCCCTGGATTGCTATGAAAGATGTCTTTTCTTGATCGTCGGGGTGCATCTATATTTGGTTGTATCCGAAGAATGCATCCATGAAACTGAGGATTTTTTGGCCGGCAGTTGCATTGGCAATCGCGTTGATGTGGGGTAGGGGGATCTTTAGGACAAGCTTTGTTGAGATCTGTGAAGTCTATGCATACTCGGTTCTTGCTGTTCTTCTTCTTCACCACTATCATGTTTGCCAACCAAGTGGGGTAATAGACTTATCGCACTGACCCGATGTCGATAAGTTTCCAGACTTCCTCATTTATGGCTTGGTTCTTCTCGGCTGAGAACTTTCTCCTTCTTTGTTATACCAATTTGCAATTTAAGTTGACTTGTTGTTAGTGGATGATGACCGAAGGATCTATGCCTATCATGTGGCGGTGCGACCAGGTGAACACGTGAATTTTGGTTTTAAGGAAGTGTAAGAGTGAGGAGCAAACCTCTGAGGTTAGTTCTGACCAGAGGAAAGAAGTTTGTGTCGGGTCGGTTGGGTCGACGACAACCTCTTCGAGTTCTTCTGCCTAGGCCGTGTGACTGAGGGCTTATGATCGGTGTGTTGTTGAATGCACACAACCTTCAAGATGGCGTATTAGCAGTCTCGCGGGGCTTTTTGGTCCCCTCTAATTGTGTGGATTCCTCAAGGCGTGGAGAATTTCAACACTGGGTGGTAGGAGGAGGGTATGACCTTCAGCTCGTGAATCCTAGGGCGTCCGAGGATAGCGTTGTGAGCGGATGGCATGTCGACTACGTGGAACCTCATGTCAAGGTTGAGGCCCCCGTAATATACTGGTAAGGTGATTTCCCCTACCATTTGTTGCTGATCACCGTTGAAGCCATACAAAGACATGGTTACCGGTTCAATCTTACTGGCCAGGATTTGCATTTTCTAGAGAGTTCGTAGGAAAATGATGTTTGTCGTGCTGCCATTATCGACTAACAACCTTTTCACCTGGCATCTGGATATCAGGATCAATATCACAAGTGCATCATTGTGAGGGTGGATGAGTTTGGGTGCATCATCATAAGTAAACTCGATCGCTTTATGCTCAAATGCCTATGTAGGAGAGGAATGACTCTCATTTATTTATGCACATGCTGTTGATAGCATTGGGGTGTTTGGCAACTCGCATGCAGTTGGAGTATTACTTTTTAAAGACGTAGTGCAACTCAGAGAAGGTTGAGATGAAATTCTTTGGGAGGTTGACGAACCATTAAAGGGTTGGACCAATCTGGCTTGACCTGAAATTCGTACACATGCAACCCTCATAGAGATTGTCCGGTATCGACATCGTTAACATCTTTTTCTTATACAATGTGACGTGATCTTCAGGCTCCGTTGTCCAGTCATATAACGTGAAGGAGGGAGACACGAACCTAGCCAAAATATCCATGTTGGTGATATCCGGTGTCAATGGAGAACCAGTGTAGCTGTCGTGAGGGATTATCATATCCGGAGGGAGAGCCCCTGGAATTCTAGTCAGTAGGGATTCAAACGCGGGCCTCCAGGAATTTCTCGAAGTCACTTCATGGGTCAGGTTGTGTGCTGCGGTCGGTAGTGAGCTGGGGAACTTGTTTGGTCCTCGCATTATTAGTGGGTGTCTGTTCAGTGTTAGTCCGAAGAGGAGGATCGGTGATGACCCTGGCTCCTCGACGTACGATTGATTTCTGAGGACCTCCATTTCCCTGCGGAGCTGGAAGTTTTCTTTGCGCAAGTCATGGTTGGTCGTGTGGAGCTGCATGATTATGGTATCCATTTCCTTTAGCTGGCGTTGGCTCTCCTCCATTCGCTAGGGGTGTATGCGGTCTGGTTTGGCCGGTTTGAGGGTCGAAGTTTCGGCCAAACCAAATAATACAATTTGAAAATTTTTCAAAACAAACCGGCCAAATAAAATTTTCAAACCAAACCAAATAAACTGGTTTGGACCGACCGGTTTGATGGTTTGCAAAGAACAATATTAAAAAATCTTAAATTTTCTATTTTGCATTAATTTATTTTGTAATATATATATATATATATATATATATATATATATATATATATATATAATAACAAGAAGTTTCTTCACTATAATTCTTCACTTATAGCATCCACTCTTGTTTTAATATAACTATAATGAGTTGGTCTCCTGAGAGATGGTCTCACTATTTTTTTATTGTGAGACGGATCTTAATACATCATTTCAATAAGTTAAATACATCTTTTTATTTTTAAGAATTACATTATTTGCAACAAATAAATATATCATTTGCAATAAAGAAATACATCATTTCATTAAACTCATATCACAATAAAAATGGTGAAACATCATTTGCAATAAAGAAATACATCATTTCATTAAATTCGTCTCACAATAAAAATGATGAGACCGTCTCATATGAGACTTTGCCAACTATAATTCTTCACTTATAGCATCCAGTCTTGTTTTAATATAGATATAAATTAAATCAAATTTGTATAATCCCTTTCTCTATTATTGCACTTTAATTTCACATTGTCGCCTTAAATTCTCTAATTTGAAAATAATTTACTATCTAATTTTATAAATTTAAATATATCCAAAGATTTAATTTGATAATATAATTTGATGTATTTTAAATTTATATAATTTGATTAATAGAATTATAAAAAAGGTGTAACCGCTATGACAATTATTAAGGTGTAATTGAAATAATAAGATAAAAATTATTGTTAGGGTTTGAAAATCAAAATATTTGAAGCAATAAAAAAAAATAAAAATTTCATGAAACAAAGCCAAGAATAGGATTTGAACCTGTAACAGCTGGAATGTATACCCTCAACTTAGCCACTAAACTAAACCACGTATTAATGTATATGGGAACTTTAAATATTATAAATATATACGGTTCGGTCCTGCCAAAAGAGCCGGTTTCCCAAGACAAACTGTCGGCCGAATCGTATACCACGGTTTGAAATTTCCAAACCTGCCGGCCGTTTTTTAGACACTCAAACCGGCCAAAACCATGTACACCCCTACCATTCGCTATGTTAGTCGGGCTAGAGCGGCGTCATTCGCTATAGATAGAGGCGCTGGTGGCCTGGTTACTAGCTGAGTTCGTCAAATTAACTCATCCATGGGGATGAGCTCTATTGTTCCGTCAGATCCTCGGGGGAGGTCGACAACGTTCTAGTTGTTACCTGCCATCCAGAGAGAGGTCGATTCCAAGAGTCACACGTTGGGTGCCAAATATTGAGGTTCGATTTATCAGAATAATTGGAGCTCTTGGAACCGTTAAACAGAATAACAAGTAATACGAGAAAAACAACAATAATGAGAGTAATAACAATGAAGGAGGTGATGGATTTATATACTGAAAGCATTATGATTGGTATATTATGTACAAGGTTTATTGGTTAATATACTGGGAATCATAATTGTTGTATGTTCATCTCCTGTCTGAATTAACAAACATGTGTCGCAAACACAATTATCCTCTTATCTCGTCGATAGGGAGATCATACGGTGTGTAAAAGATCACGGAAGATCGTATGGATCGTTTGACCTAGCGAGATATAAATGGTCATCACAGCTGAGACAGTTCCATGATAAACTGTCGGTATAGGCTGCAGCATATGCGGATAAGCATCTTATCTTGGATGTCTTGGTATGCTGGTGTCGGGCACACATTGATGAGGACCTAAGTCGAGATCGATTCTTTTATCTGACATTAAAAGAATCTAGATCCTTATGACTCGATGGAATCTTAAACCTATATGAGGGTACAAAAGTATACATATATTGTATATCACTTTGAGTTGTAGAGAGGGTTCTAGTTGAACCTGTACTTCTGCAGTCTTGGGTGATATCAATCTGTGTATGACTGTCTGGTATCTGAACTAGGTAACCACATCCAGTATAGGATGGTGACATTCCCTGAACAGCTCAAAAGGTTCGTTATGCTAAAGTCCTGCAGGCTAATTAAGTTCAAGCATAAGTGAAAAGGTTTGAGTGGATTGATTCAGGAATTAAAGATGTTAATTAATTAAATAGCTTGTTAGAGCTTAAATTAATTAACGAATGTCTGTAACCTTAAATGTGGGGATAAACCGAGTCCAATGCAACCGGTTCCTCAAAACGTGGTAGCAAATAGGTAGGACAGTATTGATTCTCTGGTGGCATGAATCAATATTAATTAATTAATTATATTCTGGGTTGAATATGAGAATTAATTAATTGATAGGCCTTATTTGCTATTTGCATTCTGGTCCCTGGTCTGACCCATGATAACTCAAGCCCAATAGAAGCCTAGAATTTCCTATAAATAGGCCTCAGTATCTCAGACCTCAATGCACCTACAACTCTTAAGATCACAAGTTGCACACAACATACCAGAGCATTGGGAGCTGTGGTGATCGACAGAGTCTGAGATACGAGGAGGAAATTCTGCTTCTCAACCGGGCAAGGGATCTGATAGAGAATCCTCACCAGGTTTTCAGATCGAGCTGGGAAACAGATCAGAAGATCAGATCAGGAGGATTTCTTCTTCTCTCTCTCCTCATTATTTTTGAAAATAATTTATTATTTTCTCTAGATTAATATCCTTAATCTGTTAGGAAATTAAATCTTGGTGCGTGGGAAAGATCAAAGGGCATCTCCGCGCACGCGTTCTTCATCGTTCATCAATCCAGGTATTCCGCATAACCTTCTTATGCATAATAATATAGGAGCATGCTAGGATTGATCATAGGCATAGCAATTTATTTTTGATATTCCAATTAACGATCCTTGGCAAACGGACTTCGTGATTCAGTTCACGAATCCCTTCAGGAGGTCGAGCAAAAAAGCGTAAAAGTACTATAATCGAAGCACAATCGGTAAATGAAATGCAAACCGTGCTTTAGGAGCCTGAAAATGATGCGTAAATAACGATTCTATGTATATTTCAGCAGAGTTTAAGTACAACTCAGGGCAGGGAAAACAGGTACAAAAAAGGAGTTTTTGACCCCTATTTATAGACGAAATATAAGAGTAAAACCCTAGTTCTAACCCTAGACGCCGCGCGAGATCGTGGTCGCTGAGATTCTCGGAACCATCGTAAATTTTTGGGTCGGTTAGGGTTTGTAACGGTCTCGCACTATCAAGCCTCTAGGTTATTAACTGGGCTCCTCGATGGCGAGCTCGAGACGTGATCGATACTGAGCACAAACTAGGATCAATGCCGATCACGTGATTTAGACGACTCATTCTACCTTGGTCACTAGTTTGGGATCGCGAACTGTGGACTTTGGGTCGGTTGAACCTTTTGATTATTGATTGACCTTGGACCTCGTGAACCTGCCCCATCTATATTATAATTAAAATTTTATTTTCTGAAATAATTATATTTAGCAAAAATATGATTGCTTCTCGATGATAATAAAAATAAAGAAAATGGTGCAGAAGAAAAATAGTTGAGCAAGTGGTGAAGGCAACATGAATTCAAAAAATTGTCCAATTCAGTCAAAGAAAAACGGCCACGTGGAAAAAGTAGCTGCGTTTTCGGCGAAATGAAGGCGAAATCTCTCCGGCGCCCGCCGTTGCTTACAATTCCACACCTCCTTGATTCATTCCACTGTTCCCCCTCCGCCCATCCCCTACCATTTCTTTCTCTCTTAGCCATTCTCACTTTCTAGGTTCATGTTTCTCTCTCCATCTCTTTCTTACTCTAGCAATAAGAAGAATCTCCGGTGTTGAGATCTTTATATTTGTTTATTTTTAATATTTTGAAAGAGAAAGAAATGGATGATGAGTTTGCCAAGTTGATCAGGCGAATCAATCCACCCAGGTTTTCCATTCCTCCTCAATCGTTTCCGCTTTTCCTATTTCAATTTGTTTTTCCTGCATGTTCTCCCCCCCCACCCCCTTTTTATGTGTTTCTTATTTCCTGATTCATTTGGCTTTGAATGGTATATTTTTCTGATTAGAATCGCAAAGTTGCTCCCATCTAGATTCTTCTGAATGTGTAAATCTCCAGCTATTTTTATATAAGGAAATTTTCTAATCTCTCTCATCGTATTTAAACTATGCAAAGCTTGAATTGAACGACTCTCGACAAATCAACCAGTAGCATGATATACCTTTCTACTCAATCCAAGCTTTAAATTGCATATTCTTAACTAAAATGCCCATTTTTGTTGAGGGCATCAATTGAATGGAACAGGAATGCATGGCATTAGTTGTATGCGGTTTCTGATTCTGGGCTTACTTAATTAGCGAATGTTCATGTAATCTGCATCTGAGGTTGCCTAATTATGGCTTCTGGCTGCAGGGTTGTGATTGACAATGATTCTTGCGATGATGCAACTATAATTAAGGTAAACAATGTTTCTAGCTTCTGGATTGAGATTTAATGAGTTTTTTTATTAGGAGCCTCGGTTACGAGTTCTGTTGTTTGTCCAGATTCTCCAAAAAACAAAATTTGGTTTTGTCTAGGTTGACAGTGTCAAAAAGCATGAAACACTTCTTCATGTAGTCCAAACTCTCACAGACATGAACCTGGTGATCACAAAATGCTACATTTCTTCGGATGCTGGATGGTTCATGGATGGTAAGGCTGTCGAGCTGCAATTCTTCTGCTCTTCGAGACATGGATTACTCATGTTCGTTTGCTTGGCTGTTGTTGCAGTGTTCAACGTGGTTGATGGGTATGGGGAGAAAATTAGTGATCAAGATATCATCAGTGACATCCAAATGGTAAGATTTTCTTGCATTACAGAGGTTGCTTAATGATGATGCCAGATGATGAGAATTTCTGCAGCTTGGTATTAATCTTCGATGAATTAAGAATTAAACAGACTATTTTTCACTCTCATACTATATGAAACTATTCGTGTTAGTACCTTGCTTCAAGTAACTATTCGTGTTTAGTGGTCAACATATGTGTAGCTAGCTCGTGAGGTACTCAAGACTGACTACAAAAACATGAAGTCAACTTAATTTTAATCGAGTCGAGCTCGAACTTGAGGATTCTTGACTAAATAGACTCGTAAACCTTATTGAGTTCGAGCTAGGCTAAGCTTAATATAATTTAAGTTTTTATTCCTAAATTTATTATTTAATAATAAATAATTTTTATTTTTATTTAAACTAAAAAATCGAGCTCAATCAAGTTGAGCTTGAGCTTAGCTTGCTTGACTCGGCTAGGTTCATGGTCGCCCCTATAATCGTGTTACTCAGCCTACATTTTGATACAGTTTGGCCCCTTGGCCTTGGATTTCATGCTAATGCTAAGAATGAATATTTTCAGAAACTTGAAAGCAATGACGAGTCAGCACGTTCTGTGAAAGGGATGGCAGGAATGGTACCTTTGGAAGAGTACACCTGCATCGAACTCACCGGAGCAGACAGGCCTGGGTTCTTATCTGAAGTGTGTGCCATCCTAACTGATCTCCGCTGCAATGTGGTTAGTGCGGAGCTTTGGACGCACAGAGCAAGAGCTGCAGCTGTGGTCTACATAACTGATGATTCCACCAGTGGTGCCATCGGAGATGCGAAACGCCTCGCAACAATAAAGGAGCTTCTGGGCAATCTTCTCAGAGCAAACAATGATACACAGACTTCAAAATTGACACTTTCACCTCCAGGAGCTTCTCACCGCGAAAGAAGATTACACCAGATGTTTGCTGACCATGATTGTGAAAAGGTTGCAGAGTTAGAAGGGGGTGTTATTGAGGACAAACCTCTCGTGACGGTATCAGATTGCACTGAAAAAGATTACACAGTCATTACCGTGAGGTCGAAAGATCGACCTAAGCTGTTGTTTGATACTCTATGCACCCTGACAGACATGAATTACGTTGTTTTTCATGGAGTAGTCCATGCAGGGACGCTGGAGGCATACCAGGTAAAAATAATTCCTCCCACATTTTGCAAATCTATGTGCATGAGGCTTCACTGACTGCATAATTGGTTTCCAAAAGAACAGGAATTCTTTGTACGCCGTGTTGATGGTGTTCCTGTACGGTCAGAAACCGAAAGACAGCGTATAGCACGGCGCCTAGAAGCAGCCATTGAAAGGAGAAGCTCCGTGGCAGTGAATGTGAGTTTCCAATACACAAAATATGGGATGCTAATTTCTAAGTGTGTAGTTTTGTAACAGCAGCATTGGCATCCTGGCTTTTGCAGGGACTTGAGTTGGAATTATACGCTGACGACAGAATCGGACTTTTGTCTAACATCACCAGAATCCTTAGGGAAAACAGCCTCTACGTTAGAAGAGCTGAAATCTCTACCAAGGGTGGAAAAGCGAGAGATGTTTTCTATGTGACGGATGTGACCGGCAGCCAAGTTGATCCCGGAATAGTCGACTCCATCCGCCAACAGATCGGGGAAGACGCATTGCACGTGAGATGGAACTCAGGTTATTCAGAGAAGCAGCCGCAGGAGAATGGCATCGGCTTCATGCTGGGGACCTTGTTCAGGACTCGAACTTTCCCCAGTTTCTTGATTGGATCCTAATCATGACTCCATGCGGACTACGAAAAAGGGGGGAGTTATCGGTGGATTAACCACACTGTAAATACACAGTTGATTTGATGAACTCTAGTTGAACTGTAGCAAGTTATGTACATAAACATATATACACACACACATATATATACAGATGGTGAATTTACATCTCTCTGAGCAGCTGAACTCTAGTTTGGCTTCATTTCTGGACGATCTGCAGGCAAAAATAGACATCATACAAACATATATATAAGACAGCAGAGCCTCCCATATGAAGTCATACAACTAATCATATGTAACAGGTCGAGCGGTTGATCGGTCTGGCACACTGATTCTCACTGAGTTCAGCCGTCCTACATGCGCAATAAGCCAGACATTCAAGGAACTAGTAGGAGATAGAGCAAAACATGTATTTGTATGCACCAACCATGATCATTGTCAGGACTAAGGGGCCAACACACATGAAACCAACTGGGACCGAGAACTCGAGGCCAAAACTGTCACCCCGTGACACATGAACATAAGCATGAAGTCTGGAAGTTAAAAACCATCATTATTCTGACACAGTCGACTTGGAATGAATGTCTTAAAACTCGAATGGCATGCACAACATGAATTTCTCATAGCAAAATATTGCAGAAAACCCAAGTTTTTGTCGAGAATGTAGGTGTATATAGGAGAGATATAATAATTTGCAGGAACAAGAATAAGAATATTTGAGAAAACGAAGAGAGACTTTTGCCTTTGGTTTTTACTTGAATTTCTTGAATAAAATGAAAAGATAACATGAATATTTATAAGTGATATCCATGATGAATCTAGACTAAAACAAGACAATAATAAATAGACATTTGACTAGATATGAATTCTTGTATCTGGAACATTGAAGGTCATTTTGAACTTGGCCAATTCATGTATCTGGAACTTGGAACATCATGCATGAACTAGTTTCATTCTATGCATGAACACGGTTTATTCCATGCATGAAACTTGGTTCATTCCAACATTGCCTCCCGTAAACCAAGTTTGCTTCTTACTCCCAGAGCAGCAACAATTTTTGAGAAAATAGTTTCTCCAAGAGGCTTCATAAATATGTCCTCCAGTTTTTCATCACTGCGGCAATATTCAACATTGATTTCTTCCTCACTCACAAGTTCTCTTATGAAATGAAACCGTAAGCATATGTGCTTTGTCCTTCCATGCAAAACAAGATCCTTTACCACTGAAATGGTTGAACTATTGTCACAAAATATGGTTGTAGGATCATTTTGCCCATGTTTCAAATACTCCAGTATTCCTCTTAACCATAAACTTTGACATGCAACTGAATATGCAACAATGTATTCTGCTTCAGTTGTAGAGAGTGCCACAATTTGTTTCTTTTGTAATTCCAAGAGATAGTTCCACTTCCAAGAGTAAAAGTATATCCAGAAGTTCTTTTTGAATCGTCAATACTTCCACCTAGGTCACTGCCAGGATAACCAACAAGCTTCACGGGAACATTTGTTTCATAAAAGACACCATAATCAATTGTTCCTTTAACATATCGAAAGATTCTTTTAGCAGCTTCTCAGTGACATGAGTGAGGTTTATTCAAAAACCTCCTAACCAAACTAACAACAAACATGATGTCAAGTCTAGTTGCAGTAAGGTACATCAAATTTTCAAAAAAACTTCGAAGCATAGTCGAATTAATGATTTTACCTTCTCCCTTTTTGCTTAGTTTCAGACCTGTTATACAAGGTGTAGAAACTAAGTTTGCTGGTTCCATTTTGAACTTCTTCAGAATCTCACTAGCATATTTCTCATGTGATACGAAATTTCCACTCTTTGACTGCATAACTTGAATTCCCAAAAAATGATGCAATTCTTCTAAATTTGTCATCTCAAATTCATTCTTTATGGAGAGCTTGAAATCTGCTAACATCTTCATATCATCTCCATTGAAAATGAGATCATCAACATAAAAATTCAATCAAAATACAACCATTAGAACTCTTTTTGATATAAAGAGTGTGCTCATATGGACACTTTTCAAAGCCATATTTCACAAAATAAGAATTAATTCTCTCATACCATGCTCGAGGTGATTGCTTTAAACCATAAAATGCTTTTCGAAGTTTTAACACTTTATCGTCCTCTAATTTCTCCACAAAACCAAGTGGCTACTCAAAATAAATATCTTCTTGAATGACACCATTCAAAAATGATGATTTCACATCCATTTGAAATAACTTCCAACTATTTTGAGCAGCAAGAGAAATGATGAGTCGAATTGTATGTAAATGAGAGACAAATGCAAATATCTCTTTGAAGTCTTCACCCTCCTTCTTCTTATAGCCTTTGGCAACTAACCTTGTCTTGTACTTATTCAGGGAACCATCAGAACTCATTCTTGTACACCCATTTCACACCAATTTTAGATTTGTGTGGTGGCAACGTAGTGAGTTCCCAAGTTTCATTTTTTCTCAATTGCCTTGATCTATTCGTCCATCGCATCATTCCACCTTTTTTTTATGCATCGGCAAAATAAATAGAATCTTCACCTACGAAGAAAGCAAAGAATACTTGATCTTCACCAATTATTTCTTTAGTCATATCTTAGATTTCTCTTAAACTATTTGTCTTTCTTGGTGGAGATTCATCCTCATAGCTAGGAAGCGGCATTTCTGATGCATCACTATCTTCAAAAACAAGTTCTTCAAGTCTCGATGAACCTGTTGAATCTGAAAAACCATAAGAATTCTTTTCATCAAAATGGACATGTCCGCGTATCAAATTTTTTTTTTTTGATTTTGGATTATAAAGTTTGTAGGCTTTACACTTCTCATTGTATCCAATGAAGATACATTTTTCATGTTTATCATCTAGCTTGGTTCGCAATGCATCTTGAATATGTGAATAAGTTACACAGCCAAATGTTCTCAAGTGACCTATATTTGGTTTTCTCCTGTATCGAGCTTCATTTGGAGTAGAATATGTCAAACTCTTTATCTCTGATCTGTTTATTAGATAAACAGAACACGAACAACTTCAACCCTAGAAGTTGGAGGCATGTTTTTCTATCTTAACATGCATATCACCACCTCCATGATTGTATTATTCTTTCTTTCGGCAATGTCGTTCAGCTCGTGTCGAATGCCATTGCATTGACAAAATTCTTCAAATGAAGAAGACATGAATTCTCCGCCACGATTGCTTCTTAACTTCTTTATTTGATGTACCAAAGACTTTTCGACCTGGACTTTAAAATCTTTGAAGCAAGATAGTGCTTCTGATTTTTCTTTGACAAAATAAAACCAGATTTTTCTTGTATAATCATAAAAAAATAACAACAAATATCGATTACCTCCAAACAATGGAATTCGCATTGGACCGTAAAGGTCAGTGTGAGCCAGATCCAATGGTAGCTTTGAATCCCATTTTGATTTCAATGGGAAGGGAGCTCGGTGTTGTTTCCCAAGTTGGCATTCTTTACATACTTCATCTACCAAATCAATCTTTGGTATCCCTTGAACAATATTCTTGTTAGAAAGTTCCTTCAAGCTTCGAAAATTTAAGTGAACAAATTGATCATGCCACAACTTTGAAGTTTCCTCATTGCAGCAAGAAAGCAATTTTAGATTGGACATCAACTTTAAGAGGAAACAAATTATTTGAGCCCATAGCAATCTTTGTTACATATTGATTTTTCTTTTTCATGATGCACATTTTATCACCAAAATGAGCATCAATTCCTTTTCTCATCAAATGCCCAACACTAAACAAATTACTTTTTAATCCAGGAACATAAAATACCTCAAACACTTTTTCGATTTGCCCAATCCTTGTTTTGAAAGAAAACTCTCCAACACCTTGAATTTTGTGAGAGCTTGCATCTTCAATAGTAACTTATCCAACATTAATTTCGACAATATTCAAAAATAGACTCCTATTTCCAGTCATGTGTCGACTTGCTCCACTATCCAAATACCAAATATTTTCGACACAACCTTTGGAAGCAATCAATAAACTTTCAGAGGTTCTTTTATCATTTTCATTCACTACACCAGCAACACATTTCTTCTTTGAATATTTTTCCAACAGTTTTATGATTTGTGATAGAAATGACATTCAATCTTCTCATTTTCTCTCATTTCCAACTTTTCAAATTTTGCACGTAGAGATTGAAGATGAAGTTTCTTCACTTTTTCTTGCCCGCAGTAAGTTGTTTCCAGCATTCTCCATGCATCTTGTGCGGTGTTTCCTTTTGAAATTATTTCATAAACAGGAATATCCAGTGCTTGATATATTTGGAAGAGAGCCTTCCAATATTTTTGTTTCACACTCTTTAAGAAATCTCTTTGAGCAGCTGTTAGTTGTGCATCATCTTCTGGTGAATTTACACCTTCTTCAACATTCCACAAGTCTTGAGATTTAAGACATAATCTCATCAAATTGTTCTAATAATCAGAATTTTCACCATTGAAGTGAGGAATTAGAGAAACTAGATTGATGGAATTATTAAGTGGCTCTTGATACAACTTTGTAGGTGTATAGGAAATATAATAATTTGCAGGAACAAGAATACTTGAGAGAACGAATAGTAACTTTTGCCTTTGGATTTTACTTGAATTTCTTGAATAAAATGAAAAGCTAACATGAATATTTATAGGTGATATCTGATAAGCTCGTATTTTGCCTCACTTATCACATTATTCTTTTTATTATTTCATGAGTTTGGATTTGTTTTAGGTTGACAATTCAATATGAGTCATTTTATAGAGGATATTACATTTGTCATGGTGAGATTTTGTAGGTTTGAGGCCAAAATCGTTGGAAACCCGGACCGAAAGCAGTTGATATTCGAAGAAATAGTCACTACTTCTTTCACAGGTAGAATCTGAGCTAATGGAGCATGGCAATTGAAAGATCTTTGAATTAGCTTTCCAATGCATTTTGAATCGGGTCAATCGGAGTTCGGGAGCAAAAATTATGGCCAAAACCGTGAGACTGCGCAGAAGGGGTCGAAGGGAGAGATTTCTAGAGACACAGAAGCCTCTGTATCGATCGATAGACCCCTGTTGATCGACACAGAGGACAAATTTTGACTTGCAGCTGTGTCGATTGACACCAACGTCAGAAAGGAAGATTTGCCACAAAATTTGGAGATATTTCCTTCCCAAGCCATTACCTTATGAAGACATATTTCCTCCTCTATAAATACAACATTATAGCTCGAATTTTAGTGTTAATTTCTCAGTTAAGTTTTTAGTTTTCTAGGGTTAACTTTCAGCATTTAGTTTACTTTAATTTTTCTATTTTCTTTACTATACTTTACTGCTTTGGAAATCGGAGACATTGAGATTTGAATTCCAATTTTTTTATGATTCAAGTAAGTTTATTATGTTTATTTCAATAGTTGTTTTTTAGCATGTCTGGCTAGAAACCCTAACAGGTTCTAGGGTTTTTCTCCATCCTTTTGGCATGTTGTAATTAAATTAAATCCAACTCATATTAATTGGTTCAAATTCTCTGGTTTTGATTCTAAAATATATCTTGAATAGAAGGATTAGGAGATAAAAATTGGATTAGATTGGTAGTTGTTAATTTGAGACTGAGAGGAGATAATTAACAATAGGAAGAGGGAATTTGATATAATTGTTTTTTGTCTCAAAAAGAAGATTCAGTTATAGGATTTAATCTGTATGTTTATCGAGATTGACTAGTTTGTGTTATTGAGACTCAAAAGGTAAAATTCACTTTCTAGTAATCTAGGTTTTAATTGTCCAACCAAGGAATTAATTCCAATTTATCAGATCTTCCGCCATAATAATTATTTGGGTTTGGATTGATTGTTTTATGCATGTTAATTGGATTGGTTAAATTCCCTAGGAACTGTGCTTTCATTTATTTGATTTTATTCCAAAAGTTATTTTCTAATTAAAAACAAAACCCTCTCTATTTTGGATTTGCTCAAAAAACGAGTTGATAAACTGTGTCCAGTACATAAAATTATTTCGTTGTACTTTTCCCTTGGGTTCGACAACCTTGTGGTTCATTTATAAATTTATTTGCTCACCTGTGCTATAATTAGTATGCTCTAGTTTAGCATCACGATCAAATTGGCGCCGTTGTCGAGGTTTAGTCATATTTTATTTTGTTACTAGATTGTTTGGATACTTGTTGGCTTGAGTTTTATTTTATTTTTTTGTTCGCGTGCGTCGAGTGTGTGTTTTAACTCTGTATCGACCGACATCCTGAGCATTGGTCGACACAGAAGATTCCTCTGTGTCGATCGACAACCCCTCTATCGATCGATACAGACTAATGTTTTCACTTTTCTACTCTCAGATGCATGAGGAGAAATGAGAAGGAGATGGTGACCGACTTAGATCTGATTCTAGAAGAGCAACGTGTATTGGTTACTAAAGCATATCTACTGAGGAAGGAATTAAGAGAAATAGAAGAGAGGCAAACAATACTGCAAGCTGCACATCTAGAGGTCAATCTAGCTCAGCCCAAGATGTCAATCATTGATGACATCCTTTCCAGAGTCAAGCCATCATTAGCATGGATCAATGAGAGAAACGAAGTCGTAAAGGCTAATGGGTCGATCATTGATAACATCCTGTTCAGAGTTAAGACAAACACGGAAACATACATAGTCAAGGTGGACATTGAAGTGAAAGAGGTTGGAACCAAATAAGAACAAAACAAGGTTGAACCGTATGAGTCAATGGATGTGGTTACTCCAGTACACAAAGGAGAGGGCAATCAAGCTAAATACAAAGGAGAATACCAAAGGAGATTTCTGAGGGCTTTGGAGGCCAGTGCAAAAAGGATCAAACTGAAGCCTCCTGATTCATACTCTCTTGATTTCAAGACCACCTACTGTGCACCACCGAATATTCAATTGTTGTGGTTGTCGCAATACATATTCCAACCTCCTTGATGAGCTTCACAAGTAGTGTCGAGCCACGATAATAACTAAAGCACTGGATGGGAGGTAACCCATTATTCTTATGCTTTATTTCAAATTTTAATTAATTTTCGTATTTTTTGTTTCTGTTCTTAAAAAAATGGAGCCTTTGTATCGATCGACACACAGGATGGCGATCGACACAGAGGGATCAACATGGGTGCACCTCAATCGTGAAGAGGATCGATAAAGAAAGCTCCATGTCGTTCGGCACAGAGTGCAAGCAAATACAAATCCTTGTTGCTCGAGTGCTCCAAAGGATAAAAAGTTGGTGTCTGAGACCAACTTTGAGGTACTGTGTCAAACCCTAGCAAGAATGCGAGATTTTAATTGATTGACATTGGTGTGAGTTATTGTGATAGTGGTTGAGAATGCCTATGAATGTAGAAAATCGTATGATTACTTAATTTAAAACTTGCATTGGCATGATGTTTGATGATTATTTGATGTATACTATGGAAAAAATTATTGTCTCAAGTGTGAGAAAAAAAAAGCTTTGGTTTGCAAGCCTATGGAAGAACTAGATTTGCATGACTTGTGCGTTATCATATTATCTTAAACACTTGAGTGAATGAGTGAAACACTTTCCTTGTGAGTCTTCCATACTTTACCGATTTTCTAATAATTACAAAGTGTTGGTGTGATGAGAATTTTCAGGCTTGATTGTGATGAATCTAGTGAGGCATTGCACTTCTCTTCTACTTGAACTATTGATTCATTCTTTTTATTGATTGAGGACAATCGAGTGTTTAAGTTTGGGGGTTGATAAGCTCGTATTTTGCCTCACTTATCACATTATTTTCTTTGTTATTTCATGCATTTGCATTCATTTTAGGTTAATAATTGAGCATGAGTCATTTATAGAGGATATTACACTTGTCATGGTGAGATTTTGTAGGTTTGAGGCCAAAATTGTTGGAAATCTGTATCGAAAGTAGTTGATGTTCGAAGAAACAATTACTAATTATTTCACAGGTAGAATCTGAGCTAATGGAGCATGGCAGTTGAAATATCTTTAAATTAGCTTTCCAACGCAACTGGAATCGGGTCAATCAAAGTTTGGGAGCAAAAGTTATGGCCAAAACCGTGAGATTGCACAGATGTGGTCGAAGGGAGAGATTTATGGCGATACAGAGGCCTCTGTATCGATCGATAGCCCCCTTGTCGATTGACACAAATGACAAATTTTGACTCGCAGTTGTGTCGATCGACAAGCAGGCAGTCGATCAACACCGACGTTAGAAAGGTAGATTCGCACCAAATTTGGAGATATTTCATTCTGAAGCCATTACCTTATGAAGACATATTTCCCCCTCTATAAATACAACATTATAGCTCGAATGTTAGTGTTAATTTCTCAGTTAAGTTTTTAGTTTTCTAGAGTTAATTTTCAGTATTTAGTTTACTTTAATTTTCCTGTTTTCTTTACTTTACTTTACTTCTTTGGAACTCGAAGAAATTAAGATTTGAATTCCTGTTTCTTTATGATTCAAGTAAGTTCAATAAAGTTTATTATGTTTATTTCAATAGTTGTTTTTAGCATGTCCGGCTAGAAATCCTAACAGGTTCTAGGGTTTTTATCCATCCTTTTGACATGTTGTAATTCAATTAAATTCAACCCTTATTAATTGGTTCAAATTCTCTGGTTTTGATTCTAAAATCTATTTTCAATTGAAGGATTGAGAGATGGAAATTGGATTAGATTGATAGTTGTTAATTTGAGACGGAGAGGAGATAATTAACAATAGGAAGAGGGAATTTGATATAATTATTTTCTATCTCAAAAAGAAGATTCAGTTATAGGATTTAATCCGTATGTTTATTGAGATTGACTAGTTTGTGTTATTAAGACTCAAAAGGTAAAATTCACTCTCTAGCAATCTAGGTTTTAATTTCCCAACCAATGAATTAATTCCAATTTATAAGATCTTCACCATAATAATTATTTGGGTTTGGTTTGATTGTTGTATGCATGTTGATTGGATTGGTTGAATTCCCTAGGATCTGTGCTTTCATTTTTTTGATTTTATTCCAAAAGTTATTTTCTAATTGAAAACAAAAACCTTCTATATTTTGGATTTGCTCAAACAATAGTTGATAAACCGTGTCCAGTACATAAAATGATTTCGTTGTACTTTTTTCCTTGGGTTCAACAATCTTGTGGTTCACCTATAAATTTATTTTCTCACCTGTGCTATAATTAGTATGCTCTAGTTTAGCATTGCGATCAATATCCATGATGAATCTAGACTAAAACTAGACAATAATAAATAGACATTTGAGTACTTGATATGAGTTCATGTATCTAGAACAATGAATGTCATCTCGAACTTGGTCAATTCATGTATCTGGAACTTGGAACGTCATGCATTAACTAGCTTCATTTTGTGCATGAACTCGGTTTATTCCATGCATGAAACCTAGTTTATTCTAACAGAAAATTGGTGAAAAGGAACATTTAACCTCTGTTGTAGAATCAACTTTCTTCCTCTGAATCCCTGACAACTTGAGGCTATTTGACAAATTCTCATACAAACACCTACGACACATAATGTGAGGTTTTTGGACAGTACATGTTATCTTATAGGTTTGCTTTTTCTTTGTGTGGGGTTTTGGGAGAGAATTATTTCACATAGGCATAAACCCTAGGCTGAGCTTCTGTTTGTGTTTTCAGAAACCCTAGGAATTCCTAATGTTTAGTTTTTTAACTTTGAAATCAACTTTCAATTTAAGTATGTGTTGATGGGTGAAATTTGAGAAAACATAAATTAAAAGAAGAATACTCAAGATGAGAGTAAATAATGATTATATTGTTGAATAGTTTTGAAGGGATTTGATCCCTTTTACAATGACAACACGGGTATTTATAGGAGAAAAATTCTAGATTCACAAGGAAATATAATAATATATGGTAAGATATATCCAAATCTTATTTTGCCTAACTAAATATATCTTTTCCCTTATAAATCTTGAGTAGATATAAGCCAAATATCGGCCAAATCAGAAACAAGCTATGTGCAAGATTCCTTCCTTATCTACTTGTCATAATGATGCTTCAAAGGGCAGCTGGTGAGAGTGGTTCCACCACTTGAGGGTGGTTCGACCGCTCGAGAGTGGTGCCACCACTTGAGAGTGGTTTGAGCGCTTCATCAACCTAGTTTGGTTAAGTTTCCAAGGCTCCTCGAGGCGAAGCCATTCGAAGTGAAGCTCCTCAATGTGAAGCAGCTCGAGAGGCGCAACCAGCTCTTGTCCTTAGCTCATTTTGAGTGACATCGCCGACCCTCCCAGACCGTCCGTATTGGGCTGGGCATGGATCGTAGGAGCAACTCGACCAACCATCCAAGTGGGTCGATCGCGTGTCCGGATCGATGATACTCAGATCGCTGGACTTAATTTTGAAAGGATTCATGAATTGAATCACAAAGTCCATTTGCCAAGGATCGTTAATTGGAATATCAAAAATAAATTGCTATGCCTATGATTAATCCTAGCATGATCCTATTGAATATGCATAAGGGGGTTTATGCGGAATACCTGGATTGCGAAACCCTGAAGAACGAGTGCGCGGAGATTCCTCTTGATCTTTTCCCACGCACAAAGATTTAATTCTTAATAGATTGAGGAAAATAAATCTATGAAAATTATCAAGTAATTTTAGAAAACAAGAAGGAGAGAGAAGAAGAAGATAATCCTCCTGATCTGATCTTTTGATCTGTATCCCAACTCAATCTGAATATCTGGTGAAGATCCCCTTCAGATTCCTTGCCCGATTGAGAAGCATAATTTCCTCCTTGTTTCTCAGATCTAGTTGATCACCACAGCTCCCAAAACCTGGTTTGCTGTGTGCAACTTATGATCTTGTGGTGTGTTGAGATCTGAGGAACTGAGGCCTATTTATAGAAAAATACTGGACTTCTATTGGGCTTGAGTTTCATGGGCCAGACCAGGGACCAGAATGCAAATAGCAAATAAGGCCTATCAATTAATTAATTCCCGTATTCAGCCCATAATATAATTAAATAATTAATATTGATTCATTCCACCAGAGAATCAATACTATCCTACCTATTTGCTACCACGTTTTGAGGTACGGGTTGCATGGGCTCGGTATATCCCCACATTTAAGGTTACAAACATTTGTTAATTAATTTAAGCTCAGACAAGCTATTTAATTAATTAACATATTATATTCCTGAGTCAATCCACTCAAACCTTTTCACTTATGCTTGAACTTAATCAACCTGCAGGACTTTAGCATAACGAACCTTTTGAGCTGCTCAGGGAATGTCACCATCCTATACAGGATGTGATTACCTAGTTCCAGTACCAGACAGTCATACACAAACTGCTATTACCCAAGATACAGATATACAAGCTCAACTAGAGCCTTTCACTGCAGCTCAAAGTAATACACAATCTGCATATATTTATGTACCTTCATATAGGCTTAGGATCTCATCAAGCCATAGAGATCTAGATTTTTTTAATGTCAGATAAAAGAATCGATCTCGACTTAGGTCCTTATGAATGTGTGCCCCACACCAGCATACCAAGCCATCCAAGACAAGATGCTTATTACTGCGTATGCTGCATCCTACACCGATAGTTTATCCTGGAACTGTCTCAGCTGTGATAACCATTTATATCTCGCTAGGTCAAATGATCCATACGATCTTCCGTGATCTTCTACACACCGTATGATCTCCCTATCGACAAGATAAGAGGATAATTGCGTTTGCGACACATGTTTGTTAATTTAGACAGGAGATGAACATACAACATTTATGATTCCCAGTATATTAACCAATTGTCCTTGTACATAATATACCAATCATAATGTTTTTAGTATATAAATCCATAAAATTTTACTTATCAGGTCGCATTTATTTGTAAATGGGCCAAAAATGAGCATGATAATTTTGGGGCTCAACAATAGCCCCCCAGCATCATCGAAGTCGTGTTTGTTTTGGTGAAGCTAAAGGTTTTGTATGGTTAATGAAAGGAATTTTATGTTTCTCTTGCGATCGAACCATGACATGAGTGTGGGGAGGCGATAGAGGGATTTCGTACTCCTCCTCCTCCGTGGTATCGCCCCCAGAGCTAGCATGGAGGTTTTTTCTACCCCTCTCCAACCAGCTCTCCGACGTGAAAGAGAAAGGCGCGGCTGCCACCCTTTCCCGTATTAGTCGATGAAACACCTCAAAGCAGTGGGTGTTCTTGACTAACTGGAGCTTTGATAAGCTCGCATTTTGTCTCACTTATTATATTATTTTCTTTGTTATTTTATGCATTAACATTAGTTTGGGGTCAATAATTGAGCATGAATCAATATTGGTGGGTATTATTCTTGTGGTGGTGAATTTATGCAAGTTTGAGGCCAAATTCGATGGAAATTCATCCCGAAAGCAGTTGATGTTCTAAGAAATAGTCACAAATTCTTCCACACATGTAATCTGAGCTAATGGAGCGTGGAAATAGAAATATCTTTGAATTAGCTTTCCAACGCAACTGAAATCAGGTCAATCAAAGTTGCTCAAACAACGTGTTGATAAACTGTGTCGAGTACATGAGATATTGTCGTTGTACTTTACCCTTGGGTTCGATAACCTTGTGGTTCTAATAAATGTATTTGCTCGCCTGTGCTATAATCAGTATGCTCTAGTTTAGCATCGATCAAATTGGCGTCGTTGCTGGGGATTGGTCAGGTTTTATTTTGTTACTGGATTGTTTAGATACTTGTTGGCTCGAGTTTTTTTTATTTTATTTTTCTCGAGCATGTGTGAGATTTACTTCTATTTCAATCGACAACCCTCCTATCGATCGACACAGAATTATCCTCCCCTGTCGATCGACACTGAAGTATCCTCCATGTCGATCGAAAGCCCCCCTGTCGATCGACACAACTGAAGTTTTTCAGCCTTTTTGTCTTTCTTTTCAGGTGCATGAACAAAAGAGCAAAAGGTAAGAAACTCAAAGCCTTTGATTTAGAAATTGAACCCACATGTAGGAGAAACAAAAGCAAAGGAAAGGAAAAGGAAAAAAAATTGAGATGGAGAATCATCCAGAAGCACCACTTCAGAATATGACTCCTGAAGAAATGAGGCAGTTTGTTAATCCGAAAGTTGAGGACACAACTCCAAGCCGCACAGGCAGCCCAAGCCAAGCGAGCTACTAGACTGGCAGCACTTAATGGGGGAAGAAACAATAACAGGAAGTGGTGGTACAACAAAGATCTATCCTAGATCGCTTCTTGCCGCAGCAAGAGGAGCCAGGTTTCCAAGTTGGCATCAATGCCAACAACTTTGAGTTGAAAACGGGCCTAATTCAGATGGTTCATCAGAACTAGTTTGCAGGAAAGGCGATTGAAGACCCGTACGCCCACCTCAATCAGTTAATCGAGGTGTGCGATACGGTGAAGCAAAATGGAGTGCCACAAGACACCATCAAGATGCGCTTATTTTCTTCTCTTAGGGATGAGGCCCAATCTTGGTTTGCTAGCTTGGATAAAAGCAGGATTGGCACGTGGGAGCAACTGCGAGCAGAATTTCTTGCCAATTATTTCCCTCCCAGTGTCATACTCAAAAGGAAGTCGGAGATCACCCATTTCAACCAGAAATATGATGATACCTTGTACGAGGCTTGGAAAAGGTACAAGGAGCTATTGAGGATGTGCCCTGGCCATGGTATAGATTTGGAGATGAAGGTGTGATACGATCCTCGTCGGGAAGGTTAGATCGCAGCCCAGGAACTAGAACAAATTTGACTCAGATACGATGCGGAAGCAAACTGAACTTAATTGAATTGAACAATGAAAGGATCCAACACCTTTGGATTCAAAAACCTTCAAGTACCGTAGTCAAGAATAATTCTCCTACGACCCAAGAAGCGAATTAATCCAACAACGAAGGATATACAAGAAGGCACCACCATCGGATATGACTGTCTGATTGATTAGTCGAGATTGAAATCCTATGAATAATATAGAATTTCAAAAGTTGAGCCTTCAGAAAACAAAGGAGAAAACTTCACAATTTTTATTAAATCTGAAAACTGAATATAATTCTCTAATACAAGGCCTATACATAGGCAACTCAAATCCTAATTTAAACAATGAATTAAATTTGAAAATAAAGCTAATAAATTTGAAAATTACTTAAACAAGGCCTTAAAATGTTGGCCCAAAATAACTGAATAAATTAAACTATGCACAATCACTACACATAATTAAATTAATAATTTTGGGCTTTCGTTTAATTCTTCCAGCAGTAACGATTCCTTGGAATATTTGCAGCACAAATGTCTTCAACACACTCAATCCAACCCTCAAAGTCCTTGCTCGAGCTCTAGTCATCGGCCCACTCGGAATGTAGACTGGATCGTCTCTCACAGCTGCTATTTGGGCTCCATCATTCCCCTCCTCTTCAAGTGGATTTGTCCTCAAACCCAAGCTGTCTTCTACATCAAAAGGACTTAAATCAACAACATTAAACGTAGCACTGACATCATAGTCATCTGGTAAGTCCAATTTGTATGCATTATCATTCACTTTCTCCAACACTTGGAAGGGACCATCTCCACGAGGTAACAACTTCGATCTCCGCTGCAAAGGAAACCTCTCATTTCTCATGTACAGCCAAACCTTATCTCCAGGCTTAAACAACATCTTCTTGCGCCCTTTATTCGTTTGCTTGACATACTGCTCAGTACGGCGCTCTAAGTTTTGCCTTGCCTTCTGATGACTCTGCTTCACAAAATCATCTTTTTTCTGCCCATCAAGGTTAGTAAACTCTTGCACAGGTAAAAGAGATAAATCCAAAGGAGTCAAAGGATTAAATCCATACACAATCTCAAAGGGTGAAAGCTGAGTAGCAGAATGAATTGAACTTGTTTGTTGTTGCTGCAGCAGGGTAACTACAGAACTATGCGCAAGTATACGCAATCGACAATTAATATAGTCTAGGAGACCAGATATCGAACCCTAGAGAGTGTTTAATCAAGCCGTGCACACAATATTGCTTGCAAAATAGGTTTGTGTGATGATTTTCTAAACTAAAATTGCATAAATGCATAAGTGATAAAACTAATCAAAGCTAAAATGATTTATAACTGTTCTTCCTAAATTATAATCATAAATACTTCAGAAATTCGGTTTAAATCAAAGCAAGAAAATACACTTGGGTTGCTAACTTTTGGTTATCTACTTTCTTATATGCTGCAACATGGTTCAGACATCAATTCTGGGCCTTGTAACCTCACTTTCTTTAGCCTAGCATGTTTTCACACTACTAGATCTGCATTTTCTAATTAATCTTCATATGTCTATGATTGAATTAATCTTCAAATGCAATATTCACAACATAGGTTCTTACAAGTCTCAAGTTCTTTGTATGTCTACACAAGAATTCAAGATTAATTATGACTTCCTAAGCCTAGATCTCCTTTCGGTCTCCCTAGGTAAAATATTCCTTGTCACCGTCATGTTTAAGGAATCAAACAAACCAAAATCATAATCAAACACCAGATTTGAAACAAGAACAACTTTAACATACATTCAAGCAAATAAACCAGTCAACAACCCAAGCACTAGGAGTTTAGCTCATGTTTAAACTAAAAAGAAAATAAATAAAAATGACTAAAATCCAACTATCATTCATCTATCAACTACAATATAAACTAGAGGTGCAGAAAAACCAGCAGCAAGGTGTCCAGCTGCTGCTCTTCTTCTTCCTCCATCTCTGCGCTGCAGCCCTCAGATTTTCCTCTCTCTAAAAACTTGGCTTGTTGAAGAAGAATAATTGTTGAATTATTATTTTTCTCTCTCTTTGCTCTCAAAATATCTTCAATCCTTTTACTTCCAATGAATCTCCATCCTACACATGGCTCTCCATCCTGCTCTTTGACTCTGATAGCTCACATAGTTGACACATGTCCAACTTTTGAGACAAAATCTGAAAAGTGAGCTGATGATGTCTGCAGGTGGTCCCCCCTGGTGCAGTCTCTCTACTCCCAGTAATGCTACTCCTATGCTGTAGCATAACTTTCAGCATATTTCTCTTCACTTCTTTGGCATGAAACTTGGTTAATATCACTCATTTTCCTTGCAAAACAACTTAAAACACAACTATACATGTAACACCCCGTGTAATTATTTAACCTTGTAACAATTAATCGGATTTATTAGAAAAAGAATTTCTCGTTGAGAGGCTTAGGAAATTATTTGTTTAGGATTGGAGAAATTGATGTTTATATTGAGCATTTGATAATATTAATCTTGAAGGAATTTTCCAAGATTTTTTTTTAAATTGAGAGGGAATAATTCATAGATTATGAATTATGAATTATTGGGGATCTATACTAGAGTTTTAAGGGATTTTGGTTGAAATAAATATAGATACATGTATATTATACACATTAGCATTTTCATATAAATAGGAAGAGAATTATAACTCCTACCTTTTTACACCTTATGTTATATCTTAGAGAGAGAAAGTGTGAGAGAAAGATCAAGAAACCCACTCCCAACACCTAAACCTGTCAGCCCTATTCCCGGCCCGTTTGCGGCCAACTCCGGCGACCCCCGACCGAACCACCACCATCTCCGTGTAGCCTGTTCCGCGAGCTTCGATTTCATAGAAACTCTCATCCGGTCTTTGAGCAAACCGAATGATTTCCTTCCTTCTTTGTCTGATGATGTTTGGAGGGAAAAAGTTCTCGAGGAACTCATTCCGTAGTTCGGTCCACGTTCTGATCTCCCCCTTGTCCAATGCAGTAAACCAAGATTGTGCCTTATCCCGTAGTGAGAATGCGAACAGACGCATTCGGATGGCACTTTTGCTGACCCCTCCAATCTTGACAGTATTGCAGAGCATCAGAAATTTGTCTAAGTGGGCATATGGATCCTCAGTAGCCCTTCCGCCGAACTGATTATGTTGAACCATCTGAACTAGTCCAGTCTTCAACTCGAAATTATTTGCATTAATTCCAATTTTGAAGTCGGTTTCTTTGAACTAAGGTCGATACCTCTTCTGCATGGTTTCTTCGTCTTCCTCTTCACCATCTGAGTTATCAGGAGGATCCTGATCCTCGTCATCTTCATCCTCAGGTTGATCCTCAAATAGTGGATTCCTATGACCGAACCGAGGGTTTCTGTTGTTTCTCCCCCTTGTCTCGGTCTAGGATCAATTGTTGCATCTGTTCCCTCATGGCTTGTTTTTCTTGGACCAGAGCAGTCTGCTCTTCCAAGGTTAGTCCTGGTGGTGGTGGCTGTACAATCGGCTTTTGTGGTATGTCATCAGGTTGTGGTACTTCGTCTGCCATTGCCTGATTACTTGAGCCTTCTTGGGCGCGCTTATTCTTTCGGATTTTTTGCACGTGGCTTCAATGTCCGGATAGTAATAAAGCGGATCCTTCGCTCGGGCTCTTGTACTCATGCACTACCTGTACAGTAAAGTAGTTTGTGAGATGGCACTGCGGATTAACCAAAATGAATGAAACAAAATAAAACTGAAAACTATAATACGATGAAGGCCTCGATCGACGCTGATGTGGGCGTCGATCGACGGCCCTTCGTACTGAATAAAAAACGAGTGTTTATAAGATGTTACAACCTAAATCAGTACTCTAATTACAAAGTTAATAGTAGGACAATTATGTCCTTTCCCCGGCAACGGCGCCAAAATTTGATCGCATATATTTTTAACCCGCGACTTAGCAAAGCTAATAATATAGCGGCAAATTAAATTATCGATCCCACGAGGAAAGGAACAACGAAAAATCCTAAGTACTAACTTAAGAGTTCTTAAAGTACTGGATAGGTAAAATTGAAAATAAAGGGTTTTGAAATTTAATTACCTCAAGAAATTTTTTTTTGAAAATAAACTTACTTTGAAAAACCTAAAGGATAAGAAGTACAGATTCTAGACTTTTCTCCCTATCAAGTATGACATGCAGAAACAAATTGATTATCTTCCAATTTTAATTCCTCTACACAGTGAAACATCAGAAAGCAATTATGAACTTCTTTGTTGGACAATTCATAAAGTAGATTGATTAATTAATTATCTATCTCCTGTCGGTCTCAAGATTAATTAACTAACTCCTACAGTTCTACGGATTTATTCCTACAATCTATTTCCTTCAGTTACGACAAGAAATCAGATTATATTGTGAAAATCTCTTTCAATTGAAAACTATTACAGTTACGTCTCTAATTTCCAACTAGTAATCCTAAGTTAGTGGCCAACATACTCAAGATTAAGAATAAAACCAGATTTCACAAACTGTGAGGGAAAGGAAAAATAACTTCAATTAATCAAAACATGCATACATAGATAGTTTGAAAACCTAGAATCTGAGAAGACAATTAGTTGCACATAATTCTAATCTTAATCATCATAGACAATGAACAAGAAAAGAAAAGATGAAAAGGAAAGCTGAATCTTCCCAAAAGATTCGATCTCCAACCAAATGATCTTCTTCTTCTTCCTTGTGATGTTTCTCTCAATTTAATTCTCTTCTCTCTTGCTCTCTCTCTCTCTTTTGCTCTCTTGCTCTTGATCCCTCTTGTTCTCCTCTGATTTTCGAATTCTTCAACCTTTTTATATTGGCTTTTGTCAAGCCCAGCAGACCAAGACCTTGCCTCGTCTCTGAGTGAGAATGCGAAGAGTCTCATCCTGATGACGTCTTGGGGGACTCCATTCTGCTTTATTGTGTCGCACACATCGATGAACAAGTTGAGGTGGGTGTAAGGATCTTCAACAGCTCTCCCCCCCAAACTGATTCTGCTGCACCATCTGTATCAGCCCCGTGCGCAGCTCAAAGTTGTTGGCATTGATACCAACCCTGAATCCTGCCTCCTCTTGCTGTGGTAAAAATCTGTCCAAGATGGACCTTTGTGGCACCATGACCTGCCTTTCATTCAGTTCCGCCAGTCTTGCGGCTTGCTCTACTTGGGTAGCCTGGGCTGCAAGAAGTTGCGCCCTCAATTGTGGCACCTCATTCACAAATTGTCTTTGTTCCTCCGGTGTCATGTTCTGCAGAAGGGCTTCTTGATTCGCTTCCATCTCAAAGTTTGATCTCCTTCATTTCTTTCTGTTGTTCCTGCAAGTTGCTTCGATTTTTGGTATGAAAGGTTCAAGTGCCTTTCCTTTGTTCCGCGTGTTCATGCTGTTGGGTTTTACCGTGAACCGAATCACCAAAACCAAATGAACCGGATCGGATCTATGAATATTGCCCACAATTAAATTACTCAAAAACCTAGCATGCTCCTATGAATTTAATACGGGATTGTGGATTGAGAGATTACCGTAATTTCGTAGGGTCTGTACCGATCTTTTGCGTTTGAATTCCAAACTTCAATTCAACCAAGCAAATCGAATTTGTCTGCGGAAACAGAAATTAGCAACCCTAATTTCAAGATAAAATCGAAAAAAAAGAAAGGGGAAAAGAAGAAATCATTGTTCTCCAGATCAGGTCTTCAGATCTGTGTCCCGGTGCTGTTCAGATCTACTACTGGTGAGGACTCCGTAGATCTGTGGCTTGAGCAGGACCAGAATTCGAAAATTCTCCTCCTCTCCCTTGAAGTCGGCGCCCCCTCTCTCACTCTCTAGATCTAGGGTTTTCAAATTGTGTTATGAAGTGGCTTGGGTTTCAGAGAGTGAGAGGTCTATTTATAGACCTAGGGTTATAAAACCCTAATGGGCTCCTGGGCTCAATTCAGCACACTTATTGGGCCAGACCTGGGACCAAATGCAAATAATAAAGTGGGCCTATAAATTAATTAATTCCCATGTCCACAACCCAGGACACAATTCATTAATTAATATTAATTCTTTTTCACCACAGAATTAATACTGACCTACCCCTTTATTACCACGTTGTGAGAACGGGTTGCATTAATTGAGAATCCCCATATTTAAGGTTACCGGACATCCATTAATTAATCGGAGCCCCTGACAAGCTCTAACTACAATTAATTAATATCTTATAATTCCTGAGTAGTACCACTCAAACCTTATCACTCGTGCCTGAACTTAATCAGCCTGCAGGACTTTAGCACGATGAATGTTATTGAGCTCCTCAGGGAATGTCCCCATCATATTACTCGGATATGGTTACCTAAGTTCAGTCTCAGGCGGTACTACACGAACTGCTGTTACCCAAGATGCGGATATACAAGCGCGCTGTGTTGGCTCTCCACCATGGCAAGTCAAAGCAACAGTCAACCCGTGCAAACCCCTGAACCTTCGTTAGGATTTGGACTCAATCAATATAACGAGATTTTTTATTCACTGATGTCAGACAGACGAATATATCTCACTGCGGTCCATCAATACGCCACCTCTGCGTACCAGCATGTCAAGTAACCAAGACAGACTACTTATTCCGACAATGCCGCAGCCATCCGGACAGACGTATCCTCATACGTTGTCTCGGCTGTGATTATGTTTATGTCTCACTAGGTCAAGTGATCATACTGTCTTCTGCGATCTACAACACGCCGTATGATCGTCCCTATCAATGAGACAAGAGGATACCATTATTCATACATGTACGATTGTTAACAGATAGGAGAAATAAACCGTTGTATACACATTGTAATAAATGCTTTCAGTATACAAAACCCATCACATGCACCTGCACAAAAAACGAGGAAGAAATCAGTCTATCCCGGCCGGTATAATGTGTATCTCGACCGGGATGGAAGTTTTTGTCTCGGTCGTGATGGGACTCAACTCGACCGAGACAGACACGACACAAAAACACTCACGCACACGAAATAACTGACTCCAAAAAGAAAAAACAAATAAAACTCAACACAAATTCGAAAAATAAAAAGAAAGAATACAACCCAATCCAGAAGTTCTTCAAGTTTTCAGTAATGAATCGCCGTCTGACTATCCCCGGCAATGGCGCCAATTTGATCGATGCTAAATCTGCATACAAATTATAGCAAAGGGCAAATAAATTTATAAGACAACCCAAGGGTTGGTCGATCCCACAGAGATAGTGCAACTATGGACAATCATATACTGTACATGGTTCTCAGAACTTTTGTTTGGGCAAATCAAATTTGAGGTTTTTGGTTTTTCAAAAGAAATAATTAAAGATGGAAATTAAAATAATAAAAAGCACAGATTCCAGAGAAATCTACCAATCTGATCAACTTGCAAGAATTAAATATTCAAACCCATGAAACACAATTTTGGTGGAAAACATTTTATTGTGGAGTTAATTCCTTGGTCAGGCAATTAAAACCAAAATTACTAATTAGTGGTCTATCTCCTCTCGATCTCAAAATACACCAATTAATCAATTTCATAAAGATCTAGATTTTCCTACAATTGAAATCTTCTTGGTCGGACAGATAATCAAAAGTATTAAACTCTTACTTCCTATTATCGATTTTCACCTTTCGGTTCTTCAATCAATAACTAAAACCTATTCCAATTTTCATCTCTAGATCCTTCAATTGAAAATAGAATTAAAATAAAATCAAAGAGTTTAAACCAATACAAGGGTTTGAATAAATAAATCTAAACAAGCATCACAGATGGAGAAACCCTAGAACCTGTTTAGGGTTCTAGCCTAACATATTGAAGAAAAACATTGCAGGGAAAATTAAAGATTGCATTAAAAAGTAAAGGTTTAACAAATAAAAGTAAAGAGGAATTCTAACAAAACTTAAAGAAAACAGAAAACTAAAGTAAAACAATATGGGAAAATAATAAAGAAGTGAAGGCTTAAAGAAGGTTAATAATTCTGAGCTGTTGAAGAGTTTATATAGAAGTAGGGTTGAGGCCTTGGATGGATATCTTCAAAAGGTATGATTTATTGCTTCCAAATTGATGTATATCTTGTTCCCCAAGCAATTCTCGCCCAAAAGATGTAAAAATCCCGCAAAATCTCGCCAATCAGTCTGTCTCGGTCGAGATAGACCCTGCCATGGCTGATATGGACGCTTCTGTCTCGGTCGAGATGGCTTTGATTTCGGTCAAAACAGAGACCGTTTTCGCCACTTCCGACCCTTCTGCGCTGTCTCACGATTTTGGCCATAACTTTCGCGTCCGAACTCCGATTGATCCAATTCAAGTTGCGTTGGAAAGATAACTCAAAGATATTTCAAATGACATGATCCATTAGCTCAGATTCCATCGGTGGAAGAATTTGTGACTGTTTCTTTGAACATCTGCTGCTTTCGGAACAGGTTCTCCATTGAATTTGGCCTAAAACCTGCGAAATCTTACCATGGCAAGCATAACACCCTCTAATATATACTCATGCTCAGTTTATTCAAGAAAACAAGCTAAAATGCATAAAATAAAGGAAAAACAATGCGATAAGAGAGTAGAAAAACGAGCTTATCACAGCTCAAGGTACGCACCTCGACCTATAGCTTGTTTTCGTACCACCTTTCTTGCTATCTTTCCTTTTGGCTGATTCTCTGCTTGTTTATTCTTGGATAGGGCCTCGAAGGCTTGAGAATTGATTTCTTCTACGCCATGAGGGCCCTTATTGATGAGAGGATGGATTGTAGAGCCCTCGAGAGATCATCCAGTCAGCTAACCAATGACTAGGATGCAGCTGTGGATGCTCTGGCCGCTGCGAATGCTGAGCTCCAGTCCTTGAAGCAGTAGGTTGGGTAGCTCGAGCATGAGAAGCAGTTGACGGTCGAGGAGGTGGCATCTGATAAGCAACGTCGTGCGACTGATGCCGAGCAGCTTGCCAACATGCGGTAGGAGCTCGAGGCGGCCCGATCTAATGCTGACACCGCTCGAGCCACTCTGTGCTGGGCCAAAACGGAAGCTAAAGGATTGGATCTCTCTGCATTGCTTTCCATGCCGCTCGAGCGGCTGGTGTTCGATGATCTCACCGCTCTTGGTGTGGTCAAAGTTAAGAATATTGTGCTAAAAAAATATCCCAACCTTGACTTGAGCTGCTTGGATCCGGTTGAGTCTGCGAGTGATGGTTCCAAAGGACCCGAGGGTGAAGAGGAGCAGTGCACCAAGAACAGGAAGGATGAGCGCCTCGATCGTGACCCCTTGAAGTCACCAGCTGCTTCTTTTTGCGTCTCTTTTGGACTTGCTTGATTTTGATTTGCATTGATGTACCCTTCGAACTCGTTAACTGCTTTTACGATATGAACTTTTGCTATTTCGATTTTTTATTCTATCAATTGATCTTTATGGTACAAAAGCGTAAGAACAAAATTTCCTCAAATATAAAGAAGCAAACACGAATGTCAAGTAATTTATGAGCACGAAATGAATGAAAATGTTGCTAACTCAAATAGTAGGTTCGAACTCCAATTAGTGCTCGAGCCGCACATCTTCCTAAAAGTAGAACCTCCTCAAATAAAGAATGTTCCATGTGTTCGGCATGACCTTTCCTTCCGGGGTGGTGAGTTGATAGGGTCCTTCCCAGGTATGGCCTAACTTTCCGGCATTAGTCTCTTGAGTGTTTTGGAATACCTATCGGAATACCCAATCCCCTACTTGTTACGTTCTCAGTTGGACTGTCTTGTTGTAATACCGGTCGACCACCTTCTGCCTTCGCTCCATCCTTTCCAGTGCTAGGACTCTTCGTTGGTTGAGGATATCTAGCGACTCGACCAACTTTTTGTTGTTTCCATGTTCCTTGAAGTGCTCGACTCGAGGGCTAACTTGGATTGCTTTAACTGGCGCCACAACCTCGGACCCGTAAGTCAAAGAAAAAAGGTTTCCCGTATAGCAATTCGAGTAGTAGTGCGGTAGGACCATGATAGCCGTATTAATTAGACAACTAACATGATACAAAAATAAAATATCAATCCGGATACTTCTTAGTTTGCCTGCTAGAATACTAGTTAACATGTGTTGATTTTGTATCTAAGTCTGGAATAGTCGTTGAGTTTTGTGATTATCCTAGGCAATGAAATAAAACTATGTTATCTAACTAAGCAAAACCAAAACATGAAACATAACATCCATCATTATCATCATCAATCAATCACCTCCTCTCTCTATCCAATCAGTTGTAAGAATCAATCACAAGGCAATCTAGTTCAACAAATTGTGTAAGATACGATATTGGTTTGAAATCCACAATGAATCAAAAGATAGAATTGAGTGTTGCAAACAAACATTTAATCCACCTAACTATGGTCAATCTACCCTAGACTTCCTAATCCCCTTAGCACCGGCGAATTAGGAGTTGATGAGGTTAAGCACTCATACCGTTATGTTATCGAACCTAACCACACTCCATATGGATCGTAGATTATCAACCTATAGGCTATCACCGCACATGGATTGGATTAATACCTATATGCTACCACACTATTCACAACTCCTAGATCAGCGTATTAGCTGCAATTTTGGAGCCTAACAATCCAATAGTTGGTTAATGCCTACAGTATTGAATTAGGATAAAAGCTCTAGTGTGTGCAATCAATTAGGTGAAGGTAAACATACATCCAACTCAATCAAATGATCCAAGGCTTCATTCAACCTATATCCAAAGGAATTTAGCTACACATGCCTTGAATTTGGTTCAATTGATAAGAAAAATTACACAAATCCATTACAATGTAGAATAGGTAAGAGATTTCCCCCAAAAGTTGTGGATTTGATCTTGATCTATGCCTTGATCTTCATATCTTCTCCCCTTGGATTGGATTTAGCTTTGATCCATCTTCCTTGAGGTTTGAAGAAAGTGGGAAGTGAAATTCTAGTGAACAACCGTCTAAATTTTTCCATAAGTTCTTTCCAAATGCGTTTCTCCACCTTTTATATAAACTGAACAGACCCAGATCTCGCCCCGGATCGATCCATCTTGCCAGGGATTTGCCAGAACTGAAAAACTGCCAAAAAATATTTGCAGGATCCCGCCCCGGACCGATTTGGCTCGATCAGGATTTTCCTATATAGGGCAGATGTCGGTCGAGCTCTATAGGGTTCGGTCGAGATCTTCCTTACAGAGGTAAATCTCGGCCAAACCCAAATGGGTACGGGTCAGGGTTTGGCTTTGTTTTCACCCTGCTACTCCTCAACTCCCTCTGGGTCGTGATTTCCGATCCTTGTGTAGATATGGGTCGAAATTCTACCAAAAGTTGGTTAAACTTGATGATTTGTGCTCATTTGATTCCCTACACAACATCAACACGACAAAACATGAAAACACGATAAAACGAACAAAAACCTATGATATGTGGGCGAAATAAACAAAAACAAGCACTCAAACACCTCGATAAATTGGTCATTTCACACACATGTCAGACCACAATACGGCGGGTAGCTCGTCGACCCATGACGCTTTAGATGCTCTAAGTCTCTTTTTTCAGGGTATTTATTATGGTATTGTTTGTGGATTCAGCTCACCGTTTGCTTTGCTTCCGGGTATCCAGGGGTCGATAATAGGAGTCAAACCCCAAAGTTCTCATAATACTCCTTGAACTTCTTACTCAGAACGGCCTTCCATTGTCTATGATGATTTCTCAGGGCAGTCCAAATCGAGTCTCGTATGTTTGCTAGTTGTTCAGCTTCGACCTATTTGGTGAATAAGTCAGTAGCAACCACGAGATATTCCTTCCCTCCTTTGGCCTTAGGTAAGTTTTCGATGATGTCGATTCCCCAGCGATGGAACGGCCATGCTGGCACATTTGGGTGCAGCGACTTGGCTTTCAGATGACTTAGTCCAGCAAATCATTGATAGCTTTTGCAACTCTTCACGAACCCCTTCGAGTCCAGTAGCGGTGTGGGCCAGAAAAAAGTGGCGGTTATGATTCATTGTGCTAAGCTCCTCAGCTCGAAATGGTTTCCACATCTCCCTGAGTGGACTTCAGCTAGGATTGGTTCGACTTCCTCCTCTCGAACGCACTTCAACCACGGGCACTCGTAGGACTTCTTGTAGAGCTCGCCATTAATTATAGTGAATCTGGCAGCTCTTCGGGCTACCCTAACCGCCTTGAGCCGTTCGCTTGGTAATTCGCCCCCTATAAGGTACACTTTGATGGGATCAATCCACGATGTTCTTAACACTGGGTAGATGCTTGACTGGATCTCAGCATCTCCATCTCGCGTAGCTGGCTATAGTGTTATGGTTAAGGGAACCAGTCGGGGGTGTGCGAACTTCACTTGGATATTTTCCTCTCTAGGCACGTGTTCCACATGGATGCATTCAAACTGAGGTTCAAGTCTTTTCACGCCCTTGTGGTATGCTGCCATTTGGAAGTCCTTGGCTTGGAAATCTCCTGAGAATTAGTTGGCTATGAGTTAAGAGTCTGAATCCACCTTGAGTCGTCTGACCTTTAGCGAGAGCGCGAGTTAAAGGCCCACAATTAGTGCCTCGTATTCTGCTTCACTGTTAGTAGCTCGAAACCCAAATTGTATAGCTCTTTTACAGATAACTCTATCGGGGGATATGAGTATACCCTTACTCCAGCCCCATTAGAATTACTGGAGCCATCGACACGTAGGCTCCAGAATTCTACTTCATTCCCTCGTAGTGTCGTTTCTATATCGGCTTGTAGGTGTAGCTCCAGAGGTATTCGGCGATGAAGTCCATCAGTATTTGTGATTTTATGGTGGTTCGAGGCTTGAACCGCAATTCGAAGGCCCCCAACTCTACCGCCCATTTCATCTTCCTTCCTAACATATTCGAATTTGAGAGGACACTACAGATTGGGAAGCTTGATACCACCATGATCTAATGCGCTTCAAAATATGGGCGTAACTTCCTCGAGGACATCACCAAAGCCAGGAGGGTGGTTCGACCACTCGAGAGTGGTGCCACCACGTAAGAGTGGTTTGAGCGCTTCATCAACCTAGCTTTGGTTGGGTTTCCTTGGCTCCTTGAGGCGAAGCCGTTCGAAGTGAAGCTCCTCAAGGTGAAGCAGCTCGAGTGGCACAGCCAGCTCATGTCCTTAGCTGATTTTAAGTGACAACGTCGACCCTTCCGGACCGTCCGTATTGGGCTAGACTTGGATCATAGGAGAGACTCAACCATTCATCCTAGTGAGTCGATTGCGCGTCCGGATCGATGATAATCAGATCATCGGACTTAATTTTACTTATCATGCCGCATTTATTTGTAAATGGACCCAAAATGAGAAAGATCATTTTGGGGCTAAATATTATAAAAAAAATACTCCCTCCGTCCCACTTCAATTGTCCCACTCATTTTTCGTCCATCCCACTTCAATTGTTCCCTTACTAAAACCGGAGAAAAATTTAATCTGTAATAAGGGTTCTTAATCACTATTTAAAAAACTCTAACTTAATTTACAATAATTACTATCCTACCCTCATACCTTAATTTCTCACATTCCTCTTCTTTTCCCCTGCCGCCCTCATCTCTCTCTCTCTCAACCTACGATTCTCAATTCTCATCTCTGATCACTGTAAAATCTATAGATTAATTATAGCAACAGTGGCAAATAAAATATATAACTCAAGTCGAACCCAAGGGAATTGTGTAGGGAAATTATCCAATGTACTAATTATGATCCTAAGATTCATTGTTTGAGTAAACAGAAAATCAAGGTTTTGGTTTTTATGAAAATAAAGAAAACAGAACTGAAATTTAAAGAGGTTTTGAAATCAAATTTAAAGAAACACAGATTCTAGGGCGAACAATTAATCAGAATACATGTAAATTAATTAACTCGCTGTTGTTATGCTAGTAGCTATGGAATTAATACGCAAGTGCACGTATATCAAACAAGTAATACAGATCTAAGTCCAGATATCGTACCCAAGGGAGTGAAAGTGAATCGTGCACATTCTATTGTTTGTAAAATAAAGGTATTTTGTGATTTCTCTAAACTAAATAAACAAGAAAGCATATAAAATTAAACCAGACAGTGCTAAAGCAATTAATATTATCTCGTCCCACAATATAATCATAAACAAGCGAAAATAGTGTAAAAATTAATATTAAGAAAGCACTCGGGTTATCAACTTCAGTTTATCCTCTCTCCTATATGCTGCAGCATCGTTCAGACATCACCTCTGGTTCTTGCAACCACTCTATTTTACGCCTAGTCTATCATCATAGCACTAGATCTATGTTTTTATTGCTAGCCTCCATATGTCTATGGTAATTTTTGCCTTCAAAGAATTTATTAACGAACAGGGGTTCATGCGAGCCTTAGATTCTATGTATGTCTACACTAGAAATCTAGGTTGATTTCGTTTCCCTCGTCCTAGATCTCCTCTCGGTTTCACTAGGTCAACAACCCGAGCTTAAAACGTTTAGCTCATACTTACAAAATAGAGAAAACAAATAACATTCAAGTTCATGCTCATAAACATCATTCACTGAATAATACTAAATAAGTTTTGCAAAGAAAGATAAACTGTTCGATGATTTTGTGCAGCTGCCACTTCTGCTTCGCACGAACACCTCGTTCTTCTTGTTCTCCCTAAAAACCTATGCCAATTCTCTCTTGTTTTTCTTCTTTAAAAAAATATCTCTTTTTGTCTCCCCTGAACTTCATCCAGGCCTTACACGTGGCTCCTCAATCTGCTTCCCAATTCTGACAGCTCTCCTGGGCGACACGTGTTCTGCTTCCGGGACAAGATCTGAAAAGTGCTGAAATCCTGTCTGCTATGGTCCCAGATGATCTTCATTGGAGTTTTGGCCACGCTACTCTTATGCTGCGACATCATATCATTCTTTCTTGCTTCTGTCATGCTCCAGCATAATGAGGCCTGTGATACTATTCAAACAATTCCTTTCGCAAAACTCAAAGTTAACACAATTACTACAAAATAACCCTAAATTTCATATACTAACCAAATTATCTTTATTATACCATTTATCCTATAAAACAATCCTAATTTAGCACTTAATTAACTAATCTAGACACAAAATAAGAACTCTTTGAGAGAGTTATCACTCCCCCAAACTTAAGATGTTGCTTGTCCCCAAGCAACAAAGACTCAAACAAAACAAAGGGACCTTAATTTACATATTCTTGTCCTGAAGCTTTCAGTTCACACCAAAGAAATAAAGAAGAGAAATTTCATTCATGATTCCTAAGTAATCAAGCTTCAGCCACCACAATTTAGTAAGTTTAATCAAAGCAATTTAAACTAGCTTGACAACCAAAGTTGCAAAACTTTTCAGCAAGACAGCTAACGAGTGCTACAAGTTTAAACTTAACTTTCATTTCAGCTCTCATGATCATTGATGCCACTGTTTTTGACTACCTTCAAACTTCAGCACATTCTCCACTAGTAGAAATTATATCACATCAAGATCAAAAGGTCTTTTGAGCTTCTAATGTAAGGTTGTGGCTAAGGTGGGAACATTCTGGAAAAAGTGACAAATAGACTTGAGAGGCATGCTACAGGTCTTCCACTTAGAGTTTATTCTTGAGATAAAATAGGAAGAACTACAAACTCTTCTCATGCTTAAAAGCTCTTTTTCTAGATGGTTATTTATCCCATCTAAATTTATTTTTTATATACACACATGCTACTTACAGGCTGCAGCATGTTTTATTTACAAACAAGCTCTCAGGCTCCTACATAATCAATCTATTGCATCTATATCCTTCTCTTATTTTTCTGACTGCTAAGTGAAAGGACCTAAGCAAGCCTACCTCTCAAATCAGGGCGAGTGTATGGGAAATTAGCTCACATATTTTATGGTCAAAATCAACAAAAAGGCTCAAGGCTCAAATCTAGGTGCAAAGGTAAATGATGTACAATGAAAAGAATTTCTGCAGGCACAAAGATGAAAAGATTGCCTAAATCATTTCTTCATGTAATACTCATTCAAATTTCGCCTCAAATGGCCTAACAGTATCAGGTAGGTGACATCTCACATGTTCTTTTCTCAGCAAGACTAAAGTACCATTTAAACTAAAGCACGCAGCATATCAGGTTTTCAAAAACCAAACAACCACAAACTTTGTTTTTCAAGCTAGTCTATCATCCTAAAGTTAAACTTGAAAATCTTGGGGGCTGACTCTCAATCACTCAATCATCATTCATGAAATTTCGAGAGAAAGAGATTACTCATTTACCCGCATCATTAAGCTCAAGACAAGATAATAGACACACTATCAATACTTCATAACATTCACTTAAAACATCAACTAGACAAACTAAACATCTATTCAAAATAAAGACATCAACTTAAACTAAACGAACTAAAAAAAAAACTACGGGTTCAAACAATCACCCAACACATCCACACAAACACAAATTTAAAACAGAGTTTTTGTTCAAAAGGGTAGAGTTTAGAGTTGACCACAGCCTCAAGTAGGCTTCTTTTTCTTTCCCACAACAGACATTCCTTTCTCAGCTTTCTTGCCTTCCACCTTTTTCACCAACTCTTCAGTTTGAAACTGCATCTTCATCATCATGGTGCGAAGGTCCTCAAATTCCTTCAGGATTTGGGTGCCTTGCTCGGAAATGTCATCCAATTTATCCTGTAAAACCTGCACAGAAGTTTGGTCAGCCGAAGAGGATTCCACTCCTTCTCTTTTCTGGGAGTTCTCATGCCTTTGGCGCAGATATCCGACATTGAAGTGAGTTCTCATAGTTTTGCGCGGTTCTTCATCGTGAAATGGAACTCCAGCCTTCTTGCACAGTTACGAAATCAAGGAATGACAGAATAGGGGTCCTCGTTCCTTTGAGGCAGAGTAACCAACAGCATCAACCAGAAATGGTGGGTAGTTGATCGGTTCACCCTTCAAAATGGCAGCAATCATCAAGAAGCGGTCCTGACCAATATTGGTGTTATGTGTAGTCGGACTGATCCTGTACTTCAAAAATTGCAGCCACAAATTTGCCTCCGAATGCAAGAACTTGGAAAGCACATATTTGTTATCTTTCGCCTCATCATTCCAATGTGCTCCTGGGAGTCCTACCACCTTCAAGGCGTCGCTTAACTGCTTCTTTGTGGGTGCAAGACAGATCTCCATGAACTCATCGGGTTCTGGGCATGAGTTCCGAATACCTCATGTATAGCTTCAACATTCAACCTTACTTCTTTTCCTCGGACAATAGCAACAATTTCAGGCCTCTCAGTAGATGGTTGCTCACAGTTTGCATAGAACTCCTTGACCAATGCGATGATAGGAAAAGGTGGTGGTACCACAAAATTTTCCCACCCCTGCTGCTCAATCTGCTTCATCAAATCTGCAGGTAGAACTTTCAAGTTCTTGAATCCTCTTTTGATTAATAGCTACCTTTCCATGACAAATTTCATCATTTCCTTGTGCAACTTGGATGAAAACTTCGGAAGATTGTCAATTTCATCTGGAGTCAAAACCTTTCCTTCACTCACTTTTGCTTTTCCTTTCTTGATTTGCTCCCTTTTCTGAGACTTTCCAGATGTCTCTCCTTCTTTCACTGCCACCACTTTAATCCTCCTTCATGTCTTAGGATTTCTTGGGAAAGACTCTTGCTTGTTGGTTGAAACTTCTTCTTCCCTCTTTCTCTTGTTAACTTTCTTCGGTGGTTCCTCCTCTTCTTCCTCTGATTTGTCCTCTTCTTCACCAGATTTCTCTTCTTCAACTGATTCCTCTTCTTCAGCTTCTGACTTTTCCAACTCTTCCTCTGATTCTTGTTCACCTGACACTTGCTCTTCTGATGCAGCAGCATCACTTTCTTCAGAGTTCTGTTCATCCTCAGATTCTGCATTAGCTTCCTCACTCTCTTGACTCGCTTCTTCCTCTTGTTCTGTATCTTCACTTTCTTCATTTTCAGAGACTTCCTCCTCAGATTGCTTCTTGAATCTGGTTGGGTATGGTGGTGGTGGTACATAGTCATATTCCTCCAACCCAGACTTCCTCTTAGCCTTAGAAATGTTTCCTTCAGGCATCTCTGCAGGTTTCTCCACAGAATCTTCCTCTGCTCTCAAATCAGAGGATACATCCTCCTTCTCCAGCAACTTATCTTTTTGGAAATTTCCTTTGGGTAACGCAGCTCCTGCTGATGATCCTTCTCCTGCATCCAAATTTTCAGCCTTCATTTCTTCAAACTGCTTTCCACTTCGAAGTGTAACAACCTTGCATTGTTCCTTACCGTTCATAGGATTCTCGGTGTTACTTGGCAAAGCTCCCTGTGGCCTGCTTCTCAATTCATTGGCTAACTGCCCCATTTGCGTTTCCAGACTCCTTAAAGAAGATGCTTGGCTCTGAATAAGAGCATCTTGGTTTTTCAGTCGCACTTCATTCTGAGTCATGAATTCCTTCATCATTTCTTCCATGGTTTCTCTTGTTTCGGAGGTGGAGCTTCTAGACTCTGCTGATGATTATAACCTCATTTGTTATAATGCTGCTCCCTTGCTGCAGCATTTTGATTTCCTTGTCCAGACCAAGAAAAGTTTGGATGATTTCTCTAACCACTGTTGTAAGTATTTGAATATGGATTTTTATTCTGATGATGATAATTTTTGTTTCCCACATAACAAACCGATGTTGGATTTGATGGACATTCCTCAAACTGATGGGCTTCCCCACAATAAATACAGTCTAAAGGTCCTGAGGTTCCTGCACTCATTGGAGTCCCTTTGCTTGGACTGGTGTTCTTCTCAATGATCTTCATAGTTGCTCCCAAAACCTCCATTTGCGCAGTTAAAGCTTTCATTGGATCAACTTCTAGCATTCCTGCTACTTTGGGAGTGGAGATGGCTGCTGCTCTTGAGTTTGCCCAAAAATAATTGTTGGCAGCCACCTTGTCCAAAATTTCACAAGCTTCATTGTATGTCTTATCCAACAATGCTCCCCCAGATGTAGCATCTATCATCATTCTTGAATTACCATTCAGCCCATTGTAGAAAATCTCCATCTGAATACAATAAGGTATTCCATGATTTGGACACCTCCTCAGCAATTCCTTGAATCTTTCCCATGCCTCACTAACAGACTCATCATCTTGCTTGAATGCCATGATTGCATTCCTACATCGTGCATTTCTTGTTGGAGGGAAATACTTCAACAAAAAGGTTTCAGTTAGTTTGTTCCAGGTAGGAACAGATCCTGGTGGTAAATTAGTGAGCCAGGTTTTTGCACTATCCCTTAGAGAAAAAGGAAATAACCGCATTCTCAAGGCTTCGGGTGTAACTCCTTGCAGCTTGAAATTATCACAAATCTCCAGAAAAGATTTCAAATGCAGATGTGGATCTTCTGTAGCTGTTCCCCCAAACTGCCCCAAACTCTGCAGCATTTGAAACGTCACAGGTTTCAACTCAAAGTGTTGTGCCTGAACTTCTGGCCTCGCAACCCCTGGATCAAACTCCAAAAACCTTGGTGATGGTTAAGTTCTGATTATCCTATCCCTTTCATCAACTGGTTCCAAATTACCTTCCGGCTCAGGAATTCTTTCAGCCATCTTTTTAGCTCTTTGCTTTCTTCTTTTCTTTCTAAAAGTTCTTTCTATCTCTGGATCAAATAAAAATATTTCACCAATTGATTCCTCGCTCATACACTGCTAGAGTCCCCTACAATTACAGAAAATGATTAGTTTCCTATAACTTCAGTTAACCAACCGTGCATGCAAAAAGCAAACAATAAAATAGCATTCAGATTCAATATCAATCACTCCCCGGCAACGGCGCCAAAAACTTGTTGTTATGCTAGTAGCTATGGAATTAATACGCAAGTGCACGTATATCAAACAAGTAATACAGATCTAAGTCCAGATATCGTACCCAAGGGAGTGAAAGTGAATCGTGCACATTCTATTGTTTGTAAAATAAAGGTATTTTGTGATTTCTCTAAACTAAATAAACAAGAAAGCATATAAAATTAAACCAGAAAGTGCTAAAGCAATTAATATTATCTCGTCCCACAATATAATCATAAACAAGCGAAAATAGTGTAAAAATTAATATTAAGAAAGCACTCGGGTTATCAACTTCAATTTATCCTCTCTCCTATATGCTGCAGCATCGTTCAGACATCACCTCTGGTTCTTGCAACCACTCTATTTTACGCCTAGTCTATCATCATAGCACTAGATCTATGTTTTTATTGCTAGCCTCCATATGTCTATGGTAATTTTTGCCTTCAAAGAATTTATTAACGAACAGGGGTTCATGCGAGCCTTAGATTCTATGTATGTCTACACTAGAAATCTAGGTTGATTTCGTTTCCCTCGTCCTAGATCTCCTCTCGGTTTCACTAGGTGAAGTTCCTACCTGCCACCGTCGTGTTTAGGTAGTCAAACAAATCAGAATTGAAATCAATAACCAGATTTGACACGAGAACAACCTCAACATATATTCGAAAAGATAAACATAGTCAACAACCCGAGCTTAAAACGTTTAGCTCATACTTACAAAATAGAGAAAACAAATAACATTCAAGTTCATGCTCATAAACATCATTCACTGAATAATACTAAATAAGTTTTGCAAAGAAAGATAAACTGTTCGATGATTTTGTGCAGCTGCCACTTCTGCTTCGCACGAACACCTCGTTCTTCTTGTTCTCCCCAAAAACCTATGTCGATTCTCTCTTGTTTTTCTTCTTTAAAAAAATATCTCTTTTGTCTCCCCTGAACTTCATCCAGGCCTTACACGTGGCTCCTCAATTGCTTCCCAATTCTGACGGCTCTCCTGGGCGACACGTGTTCTGCTTCCGGGACAAGATCTGAAAAGTGCTGAAATCCTGTCTGCTGCGGTCCCAGATGATCTTCATTGGAGTTTTGGCCATGCTACTCTTATGCTGCGACATCATATCATTCTTTCTTGCTTCTGTCATGCTCCAGCATAATGAGGCCTGTGATACTATTCAAACAATTCCTTTCGCAAAACTCAAAGTTAACACAATTACTACAAAATAACCCTAAATTTCATATACTAACCAAATTATCTATATTATACCATTTATCCTATAAAACAATCCTAATTTAGCACTTAAATAACTAATCTAGACACAAAATAATAACTCTTTGAGAGAGTTATCGCATTGGTGGGAAATCATAAAAATACTATAACTTCTTGGTCGACAATTATAACCTAGGTTACTATTATGTGAATGTGAGGCCTCCATAACACAGTAATAATCAACCTTTTATACTTCCATCCCTACAATTATTATCTTCCCTTAGGACAGATATTTTAATTGTATTCAAATTCCATTTCCTGTTATCAATTTTTACTTTTCAGTCCTTCAATCAATAACTGTAAACCTAGACTTAATGATATCTTTCGATCTGATTAATTCTAGATCCTAACAATTCAAACAAGAATTCAAAACCAAGCAGTTTGAGTTAATTAATTAAACATGCATTCAAGATCAATCATGCATTTCCCTAGAACCCGCTAGGGTTTCTAGCCACTCATCTCAAATAGAAATCCAAAAGAAAACATATTAAATTGCATAAAAGTAAAGAACTTACAAGAAAATAAAAGGGTTTCGTGTTTCCCAACTCTCAAAACTCTAAAAACTAAATATTGGATGCTAAGATAATGATTACTTCTTGAAAAAGTCAAAATTACTAGGATATTTATAGAGGTGGATGTGTATCCTATCAAATCTAGGGCTAAAGATATGATATAATTCGAGTTCAATCAAATTTTCACGCCAGCAGGTTCACGTCGATCGACGTGACTTCCACATTTATCGATGTGAAACGTCCACGTTGATCGATGTGGATTCCACGTCGATCGATGTGGTCCTGTCTCGCTCCTTTTGCGCGGTCTCACGGTTTTGGCCATAACTTCCTCTCCCAAACTCCGATTGACCCGATTCCAGTTGCGTTGGAAAGATAACTCAAAGATCTATCCATTGCCATGCGCCAATAGCCTGAATTCCTTGTGTGGAAGAACTCTTCACTGCTACTCTTGCACGTCAATGCTTTCGGAACGGTTTTCCAGTGAATTTGGCTTAAAACCTATAGAAACACATCGAAGCACGCATAATATCACCCAATATAGACTCATGCATAAAATATATAGATAAAATTAATAAAACTACATAAAATAATAGAAAATAATATAGATAAGTGAGTAAAATAATGAACTTATCAATCTCACAAAACTCACCCACCGCCCTCATCTCTCTCTTCATCTGACATTCACACTGCTTCTCATCTTTTGCTATTTTTATGTGAAAAACAAAACCCGTGATGATGAAAATCTGAGATTCATCTCCGATTCCCTCCCAAATTATCTCACAACTATTGTTGCCCCCGCCGTCAATCGCTCGTGCAGGTGGTGACCCCATCTGGGGCGAAGACTTTTGGACTACTGACGAGGGCTTACCACTTAATTTCCTCCCTTCTCTCCTTCTCTAAATTCGACTCTTTTTCGGCCCTTGTTGTAAATTCTAATGAGGATACTATTGTTCTAGACACATTCGAAGATGGGATTTACGACGTGGTTGGCTGATAGTTCGGGCAATGAAGTTCCTAGGGTTGCACACTTTCTGAGTATGTCGTACACTATGGAGTTGACGTGGTTGGCTATTGAAGAACATGATGCACGTTTTCCACTGGAATCTAAGATGGAAATTGTTCAACAATTTTGGAAAATTAAACTTCCTACTATTCGGTGATTTCTGATCCATGCTTTAATTACTTCTATGACTGAAATTGTTCATGATGTTGTATGTTCACTGGTTGATCTATGACTCAATATGAGCATGTTCGATGTTTGATGTTCTGGTTGGTCTATGGCTTAATGTTTCTATTATATTGTGGGGTTTGGTGCTATTCTTCTGAAATGATTATATATGGTTCACACTTATTTTTCTGAACACATTCGTCATGTACAATTTGTGTGAAATGTGTTTTAGCCGATTTGAAGTGGTTTCTGTACTTTGTTTTTGGTGAATGTTTCAAAATGCAAGTCATGACAATGCTTTACAAATATTTTGGTGATGTCTATGCTTTACAAAAAACCTGTCATAGCAATGTTTTACAAAAAAAAACAAGATGCTTACTAAAGAAAAAAAAATACTGCATTCTTCATTCTGCAGCCCCCTTCAATCTGCAGCCCCATTGTTCATCCCCAAATAAAAAATGAGCTCCTCTATCCCATTTACATGACTATGTTCTGCTCCAATTAGATGATCTATGCTATCCTTAACTAACTGCATGGGCAAATCCAAATTTCTTAGTAGTTCATTATGCAATAACAATGCATTCTTCTTCATATGTGGTAGTTTGTAATTGTTGCATCCCTTCACCCTCAATATCTCTTTTAAACAAGACTGTAAGGAGAGAAACTCTTTGTTTAATGTCATAGATTCAAATGTATTGAAGCTTTTTAGCATTGCATTAACAAGCTCATTTGCATCCCTGCATGCATGTTGTTGTTGTAGGCTCTGAATAGCCCTAAAAACCCAAGTCATTCACATTCATGTATGGAGAATTAGGTGGTTGTTGCACTAATATAATCTTGAAGCCATCTGAATTTGCATTAGCTCTAAAATCTAGATTAGAGTCAATGATATGAGGTTTTGCATTTTCCTGCTGTATGTAGATATTTTTACTTAACCCGGGAGGCCACTTTGCCTTTATTGTTGGTACTATCTGAAATTAATAGACTAATTACTTGTGTCAACAACAGCAATAACATTCAAAGTATTGGCTTAATTTGTTTGTACATGCATACATCACAACATAAAAACTCTATGCTTGTTACATATTTTTATTAAGCAGACTTTTAGGACTTGCTTAGTGATAGATTGTATTGGCATTATCTCCATAGTCCCAACTGCTCTCTTCTTGTTATTTCTTTTAGCTTGAACTTCCTCGGTAAATGGCCACATTCCTATTTTTCCATCAAAAACAACACTCCCATTTTCTGAAAATATGGGGCGACTAACAACTCACATGAACATGACTTTTGGGATAATTTTTTTGCTTTTACATGTTCTCTGTGGTTCTTCTTCCATATGGGTCATATAGTATCTGTGGGTTATTTCTCATCTATGTGAATAACATTCTCCATAGGCTTGAATTTTAAATTTTTCAAAGCATTGTCATATTCTATGACTTGTAAGCTGAAACACAACCTTAACAGTTTATTCGGAGCTGTCAAGTCTGGTTTTATGGCATTTGTGCGAACTCTGATCAGATTTTCTTTAGTCCATCTTCCCACAATAGATTTAGGAACATAAATGCTATCTGCTAGGGCTCTAATTGTGAGTGTAAAATGAGTTAGTGAAATGAATATTTTATTGTTGAATGTGAAAAGGTTGTCATTTTTGGAAAGTGGTCAATTTAGTTGGAACGCCCAATTTGGTAAGAGGGTCTATTCTGTTGGAACGAAGAGAGTAAATCATTAAGTTCTCTTATCTTCTCTTCATTGGTTATTGTGCCGAAAGTCACCGGGACAATTAAGTCGGAATGAAGGGAGTAATAAACTCTTCTAGCAATACGGATTAATTCGATTGATCCTTTAACTGAGTAAGAAGGAAATGGTATTTTTTAAAAATTTTAATTATGCATTAATTTAAATATCTATTCACTCAAATATTCAGATGTTTTAGGAAACATGAATCATTGACTGATAAATCATTCATAAGATACGTTTACCAATAAATTTGAAGACAAAGAAATGTTACTTTTAGTGAAACTATTACGCCATCACATCAATGTAGGCTCCCACCTCATGTGTCTCAAGTCTCAGGCGATACAAAAGTCAAACCAAATATTTATTAGTAATTAAAGTCTAAAAATATGTTTTATAAAGTTAAAAATATTCATATATGTCGAGTCGAACTTAATTAACAAGCTCGATTTGACTTATTTAATTAACTAGCTTTACATAATTATATGAGCGAATTTTTATAAAGGAATATTCAAAACTTGATTATGATCTTGATTTTAGGTAGTACATTAATTTATTTATTTCAATAATAACTATAATAAATGTATAAAATAATTTTTTACCAAAGAGTCTAATTAATATGTAGAGATGTAATCTAAAATTGAATTTTATGTTAAATAAGAATAATAACATCAACAGTTGATATTTAAACTATTAACTATTAAAAAATTAAGCATAATTCCCGTCATACTTACTTGCATTATAAATTATGTTTAATTGCTTAAGTTTGCATGATTTATAAAGCAATTAAGTATTAAATTTTGAAAAAAAAAAGTTGTAATATTAACCATTGATTTTTTTAAGATGAATGGTGTAGATTCATTTCTATTTAACACAAACTAACTTTTAATATAAGATTCACTCCTTTAGCATGTATCATCAAATAATTATACATCCTAATTTGAATTTTCAACATTAATAATTTAAGTCATTAAGAAATGTTAAAAGTAATTTATACATCTTAAATTAAAATAGATAAACCTGATTATAAATTAAATTATAAGTATTTGAGATTGGAGAAAAAATAAATAAAATTAAAGTGACACAAAAAGTTATAATATCTATACCTAATTGTTAGATAGAACTTTATAGTGTAGACAATCAAAAATAATTTCGATATGTCACTTCAATGATTCTTTACATCCCATGCCAAAATTCTAATTTACGTGTGCACCATAAAGAGAAAATTATCCTATATTGTTTACCTTTTGTAGTAAATTGAATTTTATTCACCCCACCTTGATAGTGTCCCACATAAATAATATTCTCTCTGTTCCAGATGAATTATCCACTTTTATTTTGGCGTAATAATCAATGCGAGTAGAAATAGAGAAAATTAGTATTTTATTAATGATTTGTATTAATTTTCTATTTTAGGTAAATGAACAATTAAATGGAATGAATAAAAAAGGAAAGGTGAACAATTGAAGTGGGACGGAGGGGTTATTAATTAATACTCCCTCCGTCCCATTTATTTGGTCATGTTTTAACTTGTACGAATGTCAAAACTCATTTATGAATACATTAAAAATTTGAACAAATCTTCTTAATTACCCTTATTTAGCAATAACTACTAATAATAATTCTATTAATTATGTTCAATTTACAAGGGTAAATTTGTAAACACATGCAAAAAAACAATACTAAATTTAGATAATGGACCATATAAATGGGACACCCCAAAAAGAAAATATGGACCAAATAATCGCGACGAAGGAAGTAGCAAGATTTTAAATTTTGTAACACGAGTTGTTATGAATTTGTACAATAATAATGAATTTTTATGTAAATATTATTACCACTTAAATGTTTATGAAAAGTGAAAACACAGTGTAACAAACTATGATGCTATTAAAATTTACCGAGTTAAAATAGTTCTATTTTAGACACGATGCATATTATTTCATTGATAAAATTAAGAATTTGCACAAGCATGCCACATGTCTAGGAATGGATGGGTATCGTATATAAAAAAAAATTATGCAAATACCAACTCATCTCGTTATCGTGCTATGACTATTGAAATATTGAAATTCGATATATCAAAATTTTGAATTAGCATAAATTGAATATTATATTGTACCATAATAATAGTATATTATATTATACCGAACATTACTTAAATTGAATATTGTATTGTGCCATAATAATAGTAATCATATTATACCGAACATTACTTATTTAGAAGTACATATCTATATCATTGTGGACACTTTTTTATATTCAAAGAATTCCTTTTTAACATATAATAATCTGCCTCATAATAATTAATTATGGGAAGGTCTTGGTTAGGCAAGCCTAAACGATTTAGGCGGGTTTTATCCATTAACCCAAGCTCAAATTCATATAATATACCCTAATTGAGATTAATAAACCCTAATTGGGATGGGTCAACCTATTTGAGTAGGATAAAACCTGCTTAAATCGTTTAGGCCTGTCTAACGCAAATTTTTGCCACTAATTATTTGGCTTATCTGATCTCCAGTTGAAAAGTGGATCTTCTATCCATTTTATTACAAATATATACTAACTCGAATCAGCTCTAACTGTCAGCTATATACAATTGTCAATTGATCGTGGATTTTTTATATATCATTAAAATTACAAGTTATTTTTATCAGTTTATCATATGGTGAATTTTCGTTACAATATCATACTATATTATTGTTACCAATATATCAAGTTCTTGGTTTTTTCAATAATTTTTCAATACATATAATATGTCACGTATGCCTATCTTTTTTATAAGGTCTCAGATTAGGCAGGTCTAAACGGTTTAGGCGGATTTTATTCATTAACTCAAGTCAAATCCATCTAATATACCTTAATTGGGGATTAATAAACCCTATTTAGGATGGGTGAACCCATTTGAGTATGAATAAAATCCTTCTAACCGTTTAGGCATGCTTAACGCAAGTTTTTGCCACTACATATTTATTTATTTTGAGAGAGAAAAAGGAATTAAACCTCTTATTTTCATATCATGATTGAATTAAATAAGTCTTTGTTTCTTACAATTTTAAAAATAAGGAGACGAACATTAGATTGGACTTTGTAATATGACATGGAACGATAAATGAAAGTATCGAATGAAAGTGATCATCTTTTACTAATTCTATATATATATATATGATTCGATCCAGTGAGAACCACTCTTACCATAATAAATAAGAACCAATCCTCGCCATTGATTTTGATGAATGAACGCTCAGGATTTTACTAAAATTTTCGGTCATTTTATCTCAAAAAACCTGCATTATAGGGTATTTTTGTCATTTTTTAATTTTTTAAGACTCTGTTTGCATATTCTATCTCGACATCCATTATATGCATAGGAAATATATATTATATACAAAACATTCATTATATACCTAACAAACATCTTCCTATATTATAATATGGTATTACTCTTATTTTAGAACAATATTACTATCATTATACGGTATTACTTCCTCCATTATATATGGTATTACTTTTGTTTTAGAGAGAAATTATATTATTTTCATTATAATACATATGTTATTACTATATAATACATAACAAGTGCAAATATAATAATTAATAATGATTTCGCTGAAATAAACATGTTACATTTTATCTATCATATTCTGCATTATATACTGTAACTTCATGCATTATATTGTGCAATTGCATTCATTATATAAAAATCTGTGTAGTGTTACGAGAATTATACATATTATATATGTTATTACTTTTATTTTAAAGAAAAAATATATTACTTTCATTATAATTCATATGTTATTGCTATATAATACATGTTGGAAATTTATTCCTAAATCTCTCTTGGGATCATATTGTAAAAGGTTTTGTTGGATCAAACCTTAGTAGTTCGTCAATCAATTGTTGAATTCTAGTATAGTCTAGCAACTCTTGTAATGTCCTGTATAGGCTAAGTATTGAGTTGTAATAGATTAGATTGCTAGAAGTATTCCTAAAAGATGAAGAAGATTGCTAAAGGAGCTAGCAGTCAAGTGCGAAGAAGGAGATTGCTAAGACATTAGCAATCGTATGTCAAGAAAGAGACTGCTAGCTAGAAGGCTTTACTCAGCAGTCAGAAGCAAAGAGATAGTAGAATGCTGAAGGAGTCAACATCCGCTAGCACTCAAAGCAGACTGCTAAGCAATAGCAATCAGCAGAAGACTAAAGTGGTATAGATACATCTGCTGAAGGATTTAGCAGATCGAAGGATAAGATTGCTAAGAAGAACCTAGCAATCAAAAGGCCTAGCAGAGTACTCCTAGCATTTCCGATAAAATGCCTAGCAAGGAGATACTCAGCAGAGACTTGCGAAAGACACCCGTTCTGACAAAAAGTACAACCAAGGACGAAAGCTTTCCCGAAGTAGGTTGGAAAGTACTGTACGACGCTGGAAAGGTGGAAAAAGCAAGTAACCTCTCTTGGACAAAGGACCGTTGTGTCTAACGGGTCTGGAGATTCAAAGTTTGAATCTCCAGATATAAAAGCGAAGTCTAACAGAGAGAGAAACAGAACCGCTCATTCAATACGACGATCTAATACTCAAACAAGAGATTCCTAAGACAAAAGCGAAAAGCAAAGAGAGTAGTCAGTTGAAAGCCAACACTCGAAAAGCATTCAAAGCTTTCAACCACCGAAGTGTTTCCATTGAATATCTAACATTTCATTGAAGAGATTCCTTGATTTAGCTCAAGAATCTTCAATCATTGGGATACCTTCCAATCTTGGAAGCATCTGATGGGTTTTGTATACTGAAAGCATTTATTACAATGTGTATACAACGGTTTATTTCTTCTATCTGTTAACAATCGTACATGTATGAACAATGGTATCCTCTTGTCTCACCGATAGGGACGATCATACGGCGTATTGTAGAACACAGAAGACAGTATGATCACTTGACCTAGTGAGACAAACATAATCACAGCCGAGACAGCGTATGAGGATACGTCTGTCCGGATGGCTGCGGCATTGTTGGAATAAGTAGTCTGTCTTGGTTACTTGACATGCTGGTACGCAGAGGTGGCGTATTGATGGACCGCAGTGAGATATATTTGTCTGTCTGACATCAGCGAATAAAAGATCTCATTATATTGATTGAGTCCAAACCCTAACGAAGGTTCAGGGGTTTGCACGGGTTGACTGTTACTTTGACTTGCCATGGTGGAGAGCCAACACAGCGCGCTTGTATATCCGCATCTTGGGTAACAGCAGTTCGTGTAGTACCGCCTGAGACTGAACTTAGGTAACCATATCCGAGTAATAGGATGGAGACATTCCCTGAGGAGCTCAATAACATTCATCGTGCCAAAGTCCTGCAGGCTGATTAAGTTCAGGCACGAGTGATAAGGTTTGAGTGGTACTACTCAGGAATTATATGATATTAATTAATTGTAGTTAGAGCTTTTCAGAGGCTCCGATTAATTAATGGATGTCCGGTAACCTTAAATATGGGGATT